>OX401407.1:50789435-51076935 GCA_947846245.1 Cerastoderma edule
ATTGGATTCTATATTACATGTAAGATATCCGTGTTCAGTTTTAACACTTCGTCGTTCGTGAGAATATCTCAAATTTTGATATTTTTTTTAAAGTTCGGACACCTATTTTCGAGCGATTGATGTACGTTCCAGCAACATTTGGTTTACACGATTGTTAGACAACTCCATAGCCTGATATGCCAATATCTACCGAGTATCCATAACTTTTTAGATTGTACTAGCTAACAATGCTTTGCGATATCAGTTTTCATAAAGAGCGACTTACTTCTAAATGCGAGTCCGGTATCCGCCTGTTGTTATTGTAATACTTATCTACTTACTATCTCATATGAATTCAACTAGGAAGTTAGCAAGTTAACATATAGTCAACGGGAACTGATCATGTGACATTGGGAATTCCCTGGTATGACGTCATTATCATTAAAATTACCACGTGTTATGTATGGGGTATACCCAATGACAATTGAGTCGAAGTTTGTCCCGAATCAGCATCTGAAAATCCACACAGTTCTCCGAGACAGATACAGATTCTATTCGTCACATTGCGGATTCATCTGATAGATATTAATGGGAATGTTTATTGAGCTGGTTATACAAAGGAATACGCCTTTAACGCATAATTAAGCAATACATTCTCACTTGCAAGATAAAAAAAGATAAACGCAAGTCTTTGTGATGCTCAAAGCAACTGCCTGCTATTCGAAGCGTAGCTGTTGTCAACAAAATATCTATTCAAAGCGTAGCTGTTGTCAACAAAATATGTATTAGTATTTTTCTTCTTACGGAAATCTATTTCTAGACATAATAAGCCGTAACCTTGTGAGTAATTGTTTATTCACGTAGTAAGATAATTAAAAGTGGGAACACACATGATGTCCTAGCATGAAATAAGCAAGTAAGGTTAGAGAACAAACATCCATTGGTTTCGGTTCGAAAACTCAGTACATTTATACCAATATAACAAACACAATCGCAATTGCGCTCAAACAGTTATCAATTCAGATTTATTCAAATGACACGCAGTCTAGAAATACAAGGATTCAACACAGGCTGGAGTGAGCAGTGTCAAATCCAAACAACCGTACTGAATCTGTTCCTTTTATGTGTGGAGCTGACCGTTCTGAGGTGTTAGTTCACGTTAGTTTATAACAGTGGCAATTTCAAATTCTCTCAATGACTTAACAGTAACGGGCATACTGGATGTAAAGAATGGCAAACTTTTGGAAATGTATTTGTTTTAACTCTTTCCCAAACAACATATTTTCGACTGTCCCAAATTGAAAGAGTTTGCAGACGACATTTCAAAATGTGATGAAATTGGAAAATAATCTTCTGATAGGGCAGAAAACATTGAGAGAAAAGGCAAAATTGCTCGTTACGAGCAATTTCTCCTTTTCCCTCAATGTTTTCATAAGTCGTCTGCTACAAAGACGTCGGCTCTGGTTTAGGAATTATCATTTTGATTTGTTTATCCTTTTTAAAACCGGTCTGCAAAGCGTGAATTTGTTCTTTCTTTCGTTTATGTAACAGCAGTAGCAGTTGCAGCAGACATAAAAACAGAAGTGACAATGTGAAACTGCTCATTAATAATCCTACAAGTTTATCATGCTCGTACTTCTTAATTGTCTTAAGTTGTTGATTTCAATTAAAAGGAAGTCGAACAATCCCATATGAGGACATGGTTTGGTAAAATAAATAAGATGAAGTATGCAATAGTTAATCCACTAAACGGATGAATAAAAACAGCATAACTCTTCAATAGGGGAGGATAGTGTTGAAACTTCGTGAAGCACCAACAATGTCAACAAGTCAACGTCTACCAGCTGCGAGATCGTAGAATACGAAGGCGGAATTATAATGATTTGATTTCATTACAAAAAATGGGATTTTGCAAAACTCTGTAATGTTACAGTTATTGCACTTTTAAGTATATTCGTCCACCCTTATGAATTGAGAAACAATAAAGAGGAAGTTAATGCAAATTACCAGACAAAGAATAGAATACAATAAGATTTAAACGAATGATTTATTTGTAGACGAAGTACATTGACAATCTAGGCATACTCACAAGATCCATCTTGGATTGCATGAATGAAGGTCCAAAGTTCGCCAAAACAAACCACAAATAACTATAACAGAAGGAATATAACTGATCTTCCATCAAAGTCCAAAGTCAACCAAAACAAACCACAAATAACTATAACAGAAGGAACATAACTGATCTTCCATCAAAGTTCAATGTCCATCAAAACAAAGCACAAAGAGTTGTTACAGAAGATCCCAGCAGCTTAGACAACACCGGAAGTATATAGAAGTCAAAGGTCAATAGACCTGTGTGGTGGTTCATTGCAATACTATAGTAAGTACTTCACGCCTGTGGGGGACTTACTATAGAAATGTTTTGAAACATTGGGTCGTATTGAACGGAAGTAATTGAAAGAGAAAGAGACTTCTGCATTTAAAATGGCGGATGCTATGCATGGTCAATGTAAATAAAATAATTCACGTTTCTAACTGGACTAAATATTCTTTCATCCGATAAAATGCGGGTTTGTGGTTTGTTTGATTGTTTTGAATTATGAAGCTCTTTATCCTCATGTTCTCAATACCATGGTCCCATTTCGCATTTGGATCAGTCCATTACCAATGACACATGTCAACGCGTTCGATATAAGAGTTGATTTCCTTGAAAGGGCGTACACAGCATTAGATACTTAGGCCACGACATTGAAAAGCAAGGTTTGTGATATTGAAACTAACAACGATTCATATCAAGCCATCCGATTAACACCAAACCCTTGATCGGACCGTTAGCATTTCATTGACCCACCTACGTAAATGAACTATGGATCAATGGTTGGTTGTGCTACTTGATCTAAACAGCAAGATCCTGATCGAATCCTGCTTACTGTGCTGTCTGATCTTCATTGTTACTTAACTTGTGTTACTTTTTTGCATGCTTTTGGGATGCTGCTGTAAAGGGTCTTAACCCTTAACGTTGTTAACGTACAACCAAGGGGTCCAAGGGGTCCTATCACATTGTTCAACATGGAGGATACAGTGTTAGGGGTGTCACATCGACCGTACAACCAAGGGGTCCTATCACATTGTTCAACATGGACGATACAATGTTAGGGGTGTCACATCGACCGTACAACCAAGGGGTCCTATCACATTGTTCAACATGGACGATACAATGTTAGGCGTGTCACATCGACCGTACAACCAATGGGTCCTATCACATTGTTCAACATGGACGATACAATGTTAGGGGTGTCACATCGACCGTACAACCAAGGGGTCCTATCACATTGTTCAACATGGACGATACAATGTTAGGGGTGTCACATCGACCGTACAACCAAAGGGTCCTATCACATTGTTCAATCGACATGGACGATACAGTGTTAGGGATGTCACATCGACCGTACAACCAAGGGGTCCTATCACATTGTTCAATCGACATGGACGATACAATGTTAGGGATGTCACATCGACCGTACAACCAAGGGGTCCTATCACATTGTTCAATCGACATGGACGATACAATGTTAGGGGTGTCACATCGACCGTACAACCAAGGGGTCCTATCACATTGTTCAATCGACATGGACGATACAGTGTTAGGAGTGTCACATCGACCGTACAACCAAGGGGTCCTATCACATTGTTCAACATGGACGATACAATGTTAGGGGTGTCACATCGACCGTACAACCAAGGGGTCCTATCACATTGTTCAACATGGACGATACAGTGTTAGGGGTGTCACATCGACCGTACAACCAAGGGGCCCTATCACATTGTTCAATCGACATGGACGATACAGTGTTAGGGGTGTCACATCGACCGTACAACCAAGGGGTCCTATCACATTGTACAATCGACATGGACGATACAGTGTTAGGAGTGTCACATCGACCGTACAACCAATGGGTCCTATCACATTGTTCAACATGGAGGATACAGTGTTAGGGGTGTCACATCGACCGTACAACCAAGGGGTCCTATCACATTGTTCAACATGGACGATACAATGTTAGGGGTGTCACATCGACCGTACAACCAATGGGTCCTATCACATTGTTCAATTGACATGGACGATACAGTGTTAGGGGTGTCACATCGACCGTGCAACCAAGGGGTCCTATCACATTGTTCAACATGGACGATACAATGTTAGGGGTGTCACATCGACCGTACAACCAAGGGGTCCTATCACATTGTTCAACATGGACGATACAATGTTAGGCGTGTCACATCGACCGTACAACCAATGGGTCCTATCACATTGTTCAACATGGACGATACAATGTTAGGGGTGTCACATCGACCGTACAACCAAGGGGTCCTATCACATTGTTCAATTGACATGGACGATACAATGTTAGGGGTGTCACATCGACCGTACAACCAAGGGGTCCTATCACATTGTTCAATCGACATGGACGATACAATGTTAGGGGTGTCACATCGACCGTACAACCAATGGGTCCTATCACATTGTTCAACATGGACGATACAATGTTAGGGGTGTCATATCGACCGTACAACCAAGGGGTCCTATCACATCGTTCAAGATGGACGATACAGTGTTAGGGGTGTCACATCGACCGTACAACCAAGAGGTCCTATCACATTGTTCAATCGACATGGACGATACAGTGTTAGGGGTGTCACATCGACCGTATAACCAAGGGGTCCTATCACATTGTTCAATCGACATGGACGATACAATGTTAGGGGTGTCACATCGACAGATCGGGAGCATAAATGATGTGATTCTGTAGCAATGTGTATATTGTTGTTCACAGTTCCTTACTTCATAAAACTTCAATTTGTTTCATCTGCTGTGAAATACCTTAGAAAAACACTTTGAAAAGAACAAATTGCTCCTATTCTATATAAAGTTTTGTTTAATACACACCAACATACATATAACTACAGAATGATCTTCATATCATTTACAATATCCATCAAGTTCCTGAACATAAAACCATTGGAAAACCGCATCGTAAAGCGTTAACGCTAAGACTCAAAATTAATTCGTATAATCGTTGTTATATGATAAATCTGAATAACATTTATGGTCTCTTGCAGTAAACCAGTAAATTCAGAAACTTTACAGTGAAGGGATATGTACAAGTACTGATTCTAAACTGAGGGTTTATTGTAATACTATAGCAAGTCCTTCACTTGTGATGATTTTTTATAGTCCTACAATGAATCCTCGACATCGAGACACACATGAACAAGATATACTTAAAGGTTTTCAGTTCTTTAGACAGGTTTGATCAACGTTAGAGTCCGACTCAAACAAATAGGAGACCTCGGTTTGAGACCAGGCTCGAGCAATAACTGTGTACGTTTAAGATTGACTCGATGCGATTTGACTGTTACGCTGTTGAAAGCGGTGTAATATACCCACACTCTTAATGGTAATATAGACTATATGATAATAACAAATGTATACATGCTTAAGATAAAAAACATTACACAGTAGACATTTTCGATCCATCAAGCTTAAGAGAAAACTTTTATGATGATTGATAATAGTGATTGTAATTATGTTTTGTGTTTAAATCACATCTTTCTACTTATTATGCAGACAAAGTCGCTTACAACATTAAACTTTTTAAATATCAACATTTTCATATATCGACGGAATGGATTAGATAAATATGACCCTTTTTCAGAATTATTTTGAAGGGCAAAAGTACAATTGGGTTCTCCACAGTGTATCTGTGACTGAATCTACAAATGGTATTCATGTAATGGATTTATTTTTACCAAATCCAAGTATCCTATGACATTACGCAATAACGAAAGATAATACTTTATGCAGGAGCTTTGACGTGATGCTAATCAAGTAATAACTCTGCTGACCCCAAACACCAGTGGTATGACAACCGATGATGACAAGAGAAGTTATTGTTAACGAACATATTCTGCCGCATTTTCTTTCTTTCATTTGTGATTTCAAAAGGAATCCATTGTCATCGAAGAATGTCATTATCCTAAAATAAATCTTCATAACCATTTTCATATGCTGATTTGTAACAGAGCTGAATGCTTGACAATTCAAACGTTCTTTGTTAAATATGTTAAATCTAAAACAACATGCTAAAAGGTGTAGCCATTGAAAAATGAATACTTGAAATTTCAACTTTAAAATTATCATGGTGAAACGGATAATACGTAAAGAATGGATAATACGGAAACAACATTTCGTCCTATCACAATGGTTTCAAACACCGTCTGCTGTAAAGATATTTGATATGATAACCGTCTAAGTGTTTCGCAAAATTCTGGACGTCGCATGGCTCACGAAGGTGACAAAGAAGTCCAGATGCATTTAGAACAAATCTGAAAGATCGTGTGCGACATAACGTTCGATGTTCTACCGAACATTTACATTGGAAATACTTTAACGTCTGAATCAATAGAAGGATGTAGACGCCTTTTATCGCGTGTCAGTTTCCTCTCCTAAGTATTTCACTCACGCTTCACGAGGCTAAATCTTTTCTATCAAATATATAGCCACTGGGATAATAGCGTTGATATGCATATTCACAACTATTGGACAAAAACTCGGCGAATTCATGACTGTCGAATATTCTACTCCAGAACAGCCTATCGATACGGAATTCGTTGACTCGTACGGGAACATTTCGTGTGACAGAGGAAAATTGTTTATACACGGGTAATGCACACAGTAACACATAGAAACGGAAAGTAGCACCCCCTGATGAACATATTCAGTACTACAAGAGGTGATCCGGACTGGCGTACTGTACAGACAAAAACTGATCGTAGTCTTGAGAGACCGATCATTTACGATCCGCGCCAATGTTATTGGCATCTCAAGGCCAATACACAATGGTTCGATTGATAATGAAATCAATTGGCCCTTATCCGCGTGGGTTCAAATCCCACTTACGGCCTTTGGATTTTCATATGAGGTAGTCTGTCGACTGACTTAAAGAATTCCAAAGGTTCTATCCCACCTGATCAAACCTTAAGGCTGTTAGAATACCGATACATCTTTTGAATTGCATTATTGTGTTTTGTTTTCTTAAATTTGAGAACGAAAACTGTTACTTAAATGTATTTGCATATATCTATAACGAATAACTGAAATATATATGAAATAAAAGGAAATGAAAGGACTTCAATAGTGTGTTTCACAGTATAAAATACTGTTCTTGATCTATAGGTGAATATGAACGGGGATTTACATCGAGGTTAAAGGCCCATTGTTTGTTTGACAGATCACATATATACATAAACCCATGATAATTTCACGGTGTCATGCCTTCAAATTGAAAATAAACATCCACGTCTCACACAAATAAACGCTGTACATAAATCTACGGTGTCTTTTCAGGGCCATGTTCGTCTTTGTATTGGGTTATATAATTTTGGTAATGGCTTCTCCTTTTGCCATACTGATTTATCACACTTTCTGATTAATTTGCATTAAAGCAGTAGATTAAAGGTATTAAACATACAATAATCATTCAGAGGAAAATCACACAGTTCCAAAAGTCTTAGATATTTATGACATTGAGATAATTTGATAGATTAAAATGGACTAATGAAATATTTTATGTGAGGAAAGATTATTGATGCTCTTTTCGAATAATTTCAGCTTTCCAATTATTCTTCTATAGGATTAGACAATGGCTGTTTCGGATACGTTTCAAGGTAGTCACCTCCCAGGGGCCTGTCTCCCAAAAATAGATTTCCTCTTAACGTAGGAATAAACAGGTAAAGAGTACCTCAGAAAAGCGTTAACTAAAATGTGAACAGAACATGAATCCTACCTAAGAACTTGAATCGTTATTTTAAACGAATGTCTTTTTCTATTCATTAAAGCAAAGTTACCCTAAGATTCAAGAGTTACGACAATTTTGCTACCTTATATGTTAGGTTACCATTCCTTTTGAGACAAAACAGCCATTTGGTTTCCTAAAGAAGGGGTCAGAGAGAACAAATCAGCAATGTTGTGTGCACCACATATAAACAATGAAAACTTGCGGGGAATCACATGGTCAGATTGGAGAACACGAAGTGAGGGGCCAGTGGCAATATTTTCTTAAATCTGACCCAGTGATTCCCTGCACTGGAAATGCGTACTGACCAAGTCGGGATTTAAACTTGGGGCCAAAAAATAATTAGCAAGGCTAACATCATGTACTCGCGTCTATTTGGTTGATCAAGTACATTCATTCATATCAGCATGTTATGAGAAAATCTATGATTCTCAAGGGAAAGCCCAGACTCGCTATTAAAGTCTGGTTCAAAAGACTGTTTTATCATAAAAGACGTGTGATAAAACCGTGGCTTAAATCATGTCTTGGAATTTCTTCACAAGACCTACGTCTCTTAAATAAGCCATGTCTTGGGAAAATGCATCTTAAACCATATAGAGCTGGAACCGACTTCATTCTTATGCAAACAGGTTAGATACAGACAAGCCGCCAAGCAAATTGACGACTGGCCTGGATCTGATATTTATACTACCCTGAGTATCTTTCGTCAACAAAATAAAGAAGATATTTAAGGTTTTGGAAAATATGTTTTTAGAAAATCACCCAGCATTCTAAGGGTTAAACAAGCCATGACATAGGAAAATGTATCTTAATCCATAACCCTGAGTTGTCATAGGACCATGTTAGTTATGAGGATAACGTGAACCAAAGACCTTATAAACAAGTTTTTGTTTATATCTTTGTGTGTACGTATACGTATGCAAATAAATGGATACCACTTTCAAAGAAGGACGGATTATTCGTGATGAGCAGTTCTTTTTACATAATGAATTATCAGAGACGTTTATGGCTAAATACACAATGTTATGCATGCTAGTAGACATGTTAAATATCTTCAAGCATGAACTGTATAGACACCAATACAAATAGTTGATATTCTCACAGTAAATTGGATGGTCCGAGCTATAATTGTATAACAGACGTAGAATGTAATATCTACATGGTAGATGGATCATTCGGACAATCCTAACTGTGCAATGCTTCCAGAAACCTGTAATCACAAGGCTCACTCCAGTGCGTTATGCCTTAACCTTTAGAAAGCTGGGACATTCTTTAAAAAGAGAACCTTTGTGTCGTCTGATTTCCAAAAATATTTGCTCAATTTCGCTGAGGAAAGATACTCAGAGAAGCAAACAGGTTAGATCACAAACCAGCCACCAATTTACCTGGCGGCTGGCCTGTATTTTACTGTTTGCATAAGCAGAAAGTCGTTTCCAGCACTGTAAGGTTTAAAAGAAAACACCTGCCAACTAAGAGAAATGATATCACGTGCACTTACTGCACAAGTATGACTGATAAGCCATGTGCTTGGCTTGTCAGAACTGTTTTAATCGTTTTATAAGACGGAGAGGAAATAAAGTCGCGTATAAAGAATAAGACGGCATAATGTATTTGGCAGCCAGCACAAATTAGATCAAACGTATCTCTGTTTCTAAATGTTGGGTGGAAATTATTGAATACTCATAGAGGAGAAAACGTCTTTCGTTGTAACTATGTAACGTACATATACAAGATCAGTCTTTATATGTCTTTCAGGCTAATCTTCGACGATCTCTTTCGCCTACTGGGTGAAGAGTAATCGACATAAGCTCACAGGGCCACCCCAGATAAGTTGGTTTTCCCTCTTTGATACACTGAAGATAAGAAGTAGAGAGTGCAGTTATTGATGGAAAAATTGATACAAGCGTGTTTTAAAACAAAATTTCTTGAGAAAATTGTCAAAATAATTGGCGTAGATTTAAGCATAATCCTTTGCCACCCTCTGGACATTCTTTGTGTGGCCACATGCAAGTACGTTGGCCGAGTGGTTAAGGCGGACTTAAGTTCCAATGGACGAATGTCCTCGTGGGTTCGAACCCCACACGCACTAATCGTTTTAGTTTTTGAATTATATTATATTGTTCCCTTATATGTGGACGTTACTTTTGTCTGATGGCGTTTGATTGATGAGCTATGTCGAGAGCAAAGGCATGAGCGAACACCTATGTATGTTCCCTTTGAATGGCTTCGGTCTTCAAACATTCACCAATCCATCTATATACAATATAGTAATTATCAAAAGACTAGAATACGTGATGGCAGTGATATGTTAACCCCATGACAAGATTTATTAGAACAATTTTCCTGAATGTTTTCACGTCATACTAGTATGCAAGTCACTGGCAATATTCCCCGGTGCATTTCTCGACATAGTCTATTCGCTGTGAACTTACTTGCGCATTACTTATCAACAACAACGTGCGCAATTCTGGCAGATTTATTAACATCTTCGTCTGCCTGTGCCAACATACCTGTTGCTAAGGTAATGAAAAAGCGGCGTGAAATAATCAAACATGCTCGCGGCTGTCGCATCAAATGAATGGAATAATGGTTGGATAAGTCGTGTATTGGTTGTTTTTTATTTCTAAATAAAACAATCAGTTGTTAAAAGATAATCATAAAAAGTAAATAAAAAATAGCAATTTAGATTTTACGTATCACCGATGATATAGCCTTTTTGTTAGAAAAGGGAAACAACGTAAGTGAAACCTAGTTATAAAGGTGTTGGGGGAATGAATGTTATGTTTTTTTTAATTAAAAGATTATTTGAAACTACAAATCTTGAACCTAAAAACATATGTATGGTGCTACAGTTGTAAATGCGTTGTTCAAACACATCAACAAACCAATGTCCACGTAGACTCGAACCTCCGAAATACCTACTTCGCATCTTTGAACGTAAATATTATTGTACATTTTGATAACACATTGTAGAATAGACGAAACTCGGTATGCAAAACGCATTTTACTGGTTCTATAAGGTACTTTGAGATTGGGCTGGTAAAGTTTTCGACCCTCTATGTTTTTTGTAAGCTTGCTTTCTGGATCGCTTGATATCGTACATTAAAGGCCATCACATCGATTGAATGACCCTTAGATATGGAATGTATTGTGGTACGTGCCTGCACAGGATCGTACAAATAATAGTAAAGAAGAGACAGAGGAAATAGAAGTACTGGTTTCCCTTCGTGATAATCTGAATACTGCGATATCATTACTGTAAAGCAAGTTTTAAAAATGACGATATTTGGACATGTGAAGCCCTATTGCAATACTGAAACCAGTTACGAAATGCCGTGAAACCTCATAAGAATTTGGGTGGTGCACTTAAGCTTATGTCACCATAACAGTGTTTGAATGAGTTAGTGATGTCGGTGAAAATATGATAATAATGTAAGATAGCTCGAACAGAGGAGAGCCTTTTTATTGTCTCATATAGTACGTTGGCCGAGTGGTTAAGGCGTTGGACTTAAGTTCCAATGGACGAATGTCCTCGTGGGTTCGAACCCCACACGTACTAAACTATTATTTTGGGTTTCCCGTTATGTATTTAACACGACGAACGGTATTGTCCCCTGTAAATGGCCTAAAAGGTGACAATGTAACTCACGAAACGCCTTTTAGAGCTGAATTAACATTGTGCCCCGAAATGCGATAATAGAAACATTTAAATAAACACTTGGCTAAATATCAAACTTATCATTATAGAAAAAAAAGTCTTGAAGTGCGTTTCCAAAGATTCTTTTAACCAGATGAGTGTCTGAAAATGATGCATTCTATGGATGGTACATCTAAAAACGTGTAAAACACATTTTTAAAAACAGATTTCGGCAAGATGTTGTAGAAAATTGTCTTACAACAAGCAAATTGTTATTTCCCCCTATGATTGAAAGATTATCGACCAATCCATAAGTTCAGAGGAATTCTAATTGATACGATTAGGCAACATCGATACTCAATGTTGCTGCCGTTTGCTCCTTCCTTCGGTTTGTCTGAGCAAACAGGCTTAGACCGCTTTCTATGTAATACTCATCATTCACAGAGCGTTGTCTAAAGGAATTTCGTAGAAAAGCCAATAGCCTAGCAACTGCCAATACAAATGTAAACAAACACATTCGTTGCACAATAACACTATGGTGGTAACAACGGTATAACAGAGGTATTCGGGTAATGACACATTGGCGTTTTTGCGTTGCGTTTTTCTTTTGCATTTTTGTCACACTTATTGCGTCTCAGTATCCGTACACAGAGGGGTGTGAAGGAATTTACCCCCGAACCAGAGCGTTTAGGATATGCCTTTAAGAATAATTACCCGCATAATTCATTGATGTTATTCTTTAACCATCATTTTTCTTGCACATTTGAAGGAGTCGAATAAAAATTGCCATTTTTGACAGAGCCACTTTTAAAGAAGCCATTTAACGGACCAACGTGTAAGAAAGAATTGTGAAAGGAACCAGTTTCACTAATGCATTTTAACAGAGCCTCATTTAAGGAACCATTTTTCACTGAGCAAATTTACCAATATTTTTCGAATAGAACTGATATGTTGGACGGAGCCAAACTTAAATGAGCTTATTCAACTGAGCCATGTATAAAGAAACTATTTTTGAAAGAGGCATTCTAACGGAGTTCTTACTAAATATAACATAGACATAGACATAGACATAGACATAGACATGTTTTTTCAAGTACAGAGGCCATAGGCCCATAGTACAACACACAGTAACATAATATACATACAAAAGAGTGACAATCCACAAACAAATACATTACAATAGTTCTTCAATTAGATTTTGTCTAAGTTCAAAGGCTCTTACAAGATAATATGTTGATACTTTGAATATAGTTGATTTATTATTACATTCCAAAATAGAATAAAAGGTTTGCTCATCAATATTTTGCGAGGTGATTTCAATAAAGGCACTGTAACAGAATCATATCAAAAGGAACCATTCTAAACGATCCAATTTAAAAGACATATCTAACACGGAGCGTTATGCAAAGCAATGTTTACTGAGCCATGTCTGAAGGGCTTATTTCAAACACAGTTATATTCAAGGAAGCTCTACTTACAAGTACCTTATCAAAAATTTGAAAGTCAAATGTTAACTTTAAAACTGCATAACAACTGTATTGATATATGATGCACATTGAAGGATAGTCAATGGAAGCAACGTTAGATCGTTTAGACTTTTTTAAAAATGCGTATACAATGAATTAACATGTAGTTTAATTCAAAAACGTGACATCCGTCTTGAGGTCTACAGCATATTAACCGGACATACACAATTGAATATATCCTATTTCAAATAGGTACTTTCAATTGTATATCAAACGTTAACATAAACCCTTTATTGTTATTTTGACTTTCAAATTTTGTCTTCTGTGAACAAGCAGCGTTAAAGAAGCAATCGTATAGGTGGATGATTGTAACATATCCGTCAGTTCTGTCAGCCCTGCGCATTCAATTCGATCTAAAGGTTTCACTAAACTGATATGCAACCACTTTATTTACAAATAAACGACAACACAAACATTGTTTTACAAAGGATTGTGATTGTGTTGATACATTTAGTGTAATATTTACATGAAGTTAGTGTACTTCATTATCAATAATTGTTTTGGTGTAAAGTTACATTACGGCTGCAATACAAATCAAAAATTTATTCTCTATTACCGTAGATGTCTTATGTATCATGTTCAAGGGTTAATTAATGTCTGATATAATCCAGTGTTGTTTTGCGCCATGATTATCTGTCTAGTATGATTAGAGAGAGTGATAAACGATGAATGAGAGTGTGGGCGAGTTGTTGACGGATTTGTGGCAATGAAATCCCAACTTCGCCTCGAACACAACAGGTGTAATGCCAAGGGTGATATCTTTCTTCTGAATATTTTCACTAGCACAGAGGAGTTATAACTGGTTCGAAGCAGATCACACGGTTATAAAAGAAGGTGACAAATTTATCAATACTCTAGGTTTACGAAACTCTATAGATATATTTTGTCATCTTTTCTAAAGAATGATATGATTCTGAAACATAAAACCCCCAATATTTAAGGTAGTCCTTTCAAAGGTGCATTGTTTATTAATGTTAAACTCGGAAGACGAGTTCAGTTAATTTAAATGGATATTCCTCGAAATAACACTTAATTATTATAATCTTTACTTGCAGGAATAGGCCATATCTGTAATTATTAGGGATGGGAACGAATAGTGAAATCACTATTCGAATAGAACTATTCGAATATATTCGAATATTCGATTTTAGAATTCGTTTTGATGTCCGAATGTCTGCATGTCCGAATACTAGTACACTAGTCCTCTGTCCAAACCTTTTGTGTATAGCCGATATCTGTATACATGTACGTGCATGCAATATCAAAGCAGTAATAACCATTATTTCGTTTTTTATCAACAGACAACTTTTCCAGTTTCTTACAGAGTTGGTCCATCAGAAACTTAAATAGTTGTTGATGTCTCTGACTGACGTGAATGCAGGTACGGGTTAACAAGGCGGGACAACTCGGACATCACTGAAAAAGCGCCACCTGGAATGATCGGATCAAAGTACTCGGGTACTTATTCAAATCTACGGAAATAAATAACTTGTGTTCGATTTAACTGTTGTTTTCGTTGTTTGTTATATTTACCATTGAAGACCCATTGAAGGAAACACTTCCTCCTTTGTCGTGTTTTCAATGTGTTCCATGCATATGTGAAAAATGCCGTGGGAAAATAAGAAAGTGAAAATGTCAAATCTTCTTTTCCAACGATATTCTTACAAGTTCGTATTTGAGACAAGGGGATAAAGGAAGGGTGAAATGGAAAAGACCAGATATAAAGAAAATGCAGTACATTTAATTATTTATTTAAGAAATTGTTCATAATAAACAAATGCTCTTTTTGCCAAAATGTTTTCAAATTTCGTCATGACGTAAATGTTACGGAAAAGGTGAACACAAACACACATATTTCTTAACAATACAGCATCAATTACAAAAAACCGTTCTTATTCAAAAACATAATTTTGTCCACAATGTCACTGGATAGTCGATTCATCAACTTGTTCAACAGAAGTCCCGTGGCACTGAAAATTCGCTCCGATGGTACTGATGTTGCAGGCACCGACAGAACACTTTTGGCGACTACTGCATGTTTTCATGGGTTTGTGGCGAAATATTTCGCATCTGTGGTACTCAAAGAGCATTTACACTTTCGCATATTCACTGTTAAAGAAGAAATAATGAACTCTAATGTCTTTATTATCACGAAAACCGTGTAGTTCATGATCAATCTAAATTAAGGGGAATCGGTTGGAAGAACCCACTTTTGACGACAATTTCCGGTCTACCTTTGGTCTGCCCAATACCAGAACTATACCATAAGTTTTCAAACATGAAAACTGTCGTCTGCTGTTGATTAAATCCGGACGAGTTAGAGAATCCCACACGGGTAATGGGTAAACACGATACAGAGACGAGTGAATGGCACGTTATTGTGATATATGTCTGCGTCGATTGCGTGCGCAGGTCACCAGAGGACGGAAACAATGGTATTGTTTCTATTCATGAGAGACCCGCCCATCCATCTATCTGGTTGACACTGCAATAAGCTTGTTTATAACGGAATCCCCTTTCGCCATCGAGTTGACGTTCTATTAGGGGAAAAACAGACCAGTCCTAAAACGTCAAGAGAAAACTGATATAAATATTAGTGTATTGATATGAGAAGGAAATTGGTTTGACTAAATGTGTTGTTTCGTCTTTGCCGTATGTTGACAAGTCGATGCTTGGAACAGCATTTCGATGTTGATATGTGTTTCACTGACCCGGTGTGGTACATCGAATATGAGAACGAGCTCTTTGAAGAAGTTACTCAAATGTCATCATGCCAAATTGAAAATGTTTGAGACGAAAAATGAAATACAAGGGTTCAGCGCAATACTATATTAAGTAAGTATTCCAGTATGAATCAAATTTTAACAATGTATCAAATACAGATGAAATAACAGAGTCAGTCTCAACCCTGACAAAATGTTCTGAATACATCTGCTTAGGATCTCCCCTTTTGGAATGAAACTTTTGGTGCCAAAACAAAACATACTTTAATCAAGCAATCTTCCCTTTGTCAAAGCTATTTCTTGATTGAGATGTTACAGGTTCTGGAAATGCATATTTAATATAAATGCATGTAAAAGCAAGTATTGATAATGAATCGAAGGATTTTTGTTCTAGCACAGCAACCATGCTTTCTTGTCAACTGGAATGCATGCTATAACAATATCTTTTAACATATGAAATCCACAATGACATGATTGATTTTAATAAAGCTGTTTTTATCAAACAAAAGAAAAAAACCCAAAACGGTCCACCCTTTATTCAAGAAGGAGATGCGAGCTGGCAAATCTTTTATTAGGAGAGATAAACAATCTAGTTTCTGTCAATTTTGATTTAAATCAAACGGTGCTTTGTTTGTTTTTTCTGGACGGACCGAATACGATATAATTCTTTCGCACTAGACTCGAGGTTTTGTGATGTAGAAATATTACTAAAAACTGATAACCATTAAACTCGGTTTTGATATAGCATGCGAATATCCATCTGTAGTTTGTCTTAATACATTTAGAGCGTACGACATTTTGTAAGGTCGATATGTTGTTCATAATGAGCAAGATACTTTCACGTTAGAATAGTTTGAAACACTTCATTCATTGTTATATCTATTTATCATTCAAAGCACACCCCTTAATATTTGGACACTCCATTGATTTATCTTAGTTCCAGTGTCACATCCTTAGTTGGTCCTTCTTTCCCCCTTAAGCTATCTGTAACCCCAGTATGTACCAAAAACCAGAATAGACTCGGGAATTCGGGTTTCCATGATGAACGTTGCCAGAAGCAAGAAGATGGCCGTGTGTTTATAAACAAACACTTGATCTGTATTCTTCCAGCGGTGGTTATATTTAGAACTAATCATACTTAGGCTGCTGATAGCCTACAGTACTGACACTGTGGCGGGATGGAAAACGCAATATTAAGGACTTCCTTTCTCTATCAAATTCTTCCCTTATCTTAAGAAAAAAAGCATTAACTTATACAATTTCATTGGACCAAGTGTCTTTCCTTGATTAAAGACAATAACGGACAACAACTGTGAGAAGAACTTATCGCATTTAGTTTTTGAAATCGAATTAAGAATATTGTTGTGAGCAGAATCTTTGTTTGTAACAGTGAATTTTGCTGTTTGTATCATAAACGAGTGTTTAAAAATGTCACTGCACGCGTTGGAATCATTTTTCGCACCAAAGCTTTGACTCAGCGTTTTCCCCACTGATACGAGAATCGTCAACTCGAACCAGTCGGAACGGGATAAGCCGGCTGATCTAGGACTACATCTTTGATTAAATGGGGTTTTACGTCGCGTCAACAATTTTTCAGTTACGCGCATAGTGTAATGCCCACTTCATTATGATTGGAGGTAAAATCCGTACCTAACTGCCAACAAGATGAATGAATCATTTCACAGAAAATAAAATCTACCGCTTACACGATATGATTCCGAGAGTAGAGTGTGTTTGGAATTTCCATTACGGTCCACTGACCACTAAGCAATCGATTCCCCGTCATATAATTTGGTGTGAATGTATGTGTTTGCTAGCAAATGGTTCCTGGAACCTCTTAATGCGTTAACTCTTTACCACCTGCGGACGACATTATTTTCATTTGAAACAAACGACTTTAGAAAAGCTTTGCAAACCTGTAAATATTTTTTCAGGTCTGCTGTTGTGATATGTGAATAGATTAAAAAGTCATTGCGGCAAAAGGAGAATTTGTATGATAAGCAATTTTTTCTTTTGTCACAATGCTTTTTGAAAGAAGTCTGCTTCAAGGCGCAAAAATGTGGCTTTATGATCAATGTGTTAAACCTCTCTTTAACACATTTGCTGCGGATACATTTACAAACTCTGTGACAAAAGAATGATTTACTGGTATTGAGCAAATAGGTCTTTTGTCACAGTGTTGTCTTCACAATATCCCAGAGAGAAAGTTATCTCTATTTGATATATTTTGTCGTCTGCTGCTGGTTTCATTTCAGACCAGATATTCCGACATGAACGCGTTTAGTTACCAACCCCTAGTACTGTATCGTTGATCTGGGAAGATAGTTAAATACGAATGATAAGTGATGCATACACCTAACGGTTATTATACTTTCCAAGTCGACTTGCGTCATTCTAGAACGCTCCTATACATTACCAAAGGTCTACATACCTAGCCATTTTCCACATTTTGCGTGATATTTTTGTTGCTATGACTAAGACCAAAATACCATTAGGAACAGGTTGTTTTTCATACTCCAAGAAATTACGATGTCGTCCCGTTCCTTTTAGAACTAATTTTCTGTCAACTTACACGATTCGGGTTCCGCGTTGGATCCCCGTGAGGCGAGGTTGCAATTGCCGGAACTAACCCATAAATCGGCGCGAGAACAGGTTTAGTATCCAGAAAGCAGTCATCGAAAATGAAAATTAATAATTCGAGCTTCCGTCACAATTGATGTGAGATAAATAAGTTTAAACAAAACCGACATTAGGATACGCCCTTGGAGGGATTTGTATAACAACACTTTTGAATTTGTTATACACTACGTTGTGAAACTTTGTTTTATGATAAATCAGGGACATTACATGAAACGACTGGAATTGAGTAAAATACAATGATCAGTGTAGATTGCTATTAATCGCATTGTCTTGTATTAACAAAATATACCATTGTGGAATCAGACGTAGAGGGCCTATCCTTTGCATGCTGTTTCAGGCTAGTTGTGTATGATACCGTTTCAACATAACATAAGAAAAAAGCTGTTGATAGATTAAAATATTATATCAAAATCGTTATTTTGCCAAACAATAGATAACCACATTCATTTATCCCTGTCATAGTGACATAGTTTAGTTTAAACTTATTCTATTTACATCGATTGTTAAACAAGTCTTTACAACTTAGATTAATCACTCTCGATTCTACTTCCTGGATACATAACAAGTACTCGCGCCTCATGTGGATTAATGAAAGGTTGCAAGGCCGAACCCGCTCCTCACGGGATTCGAACCCATGTGTCCCGAGACCGACGCTCTACCCCTAGTCCATTGTCCTCCACAACTCGTAATACTTACTGCAGTCTAAGACACTTACATATGTTTTCTTTTCAAAACTGATTCAACTAACTTTAAACAAATCTTATACTCAATGTTGAGGGAAGACGAAAAAAGACATTTTCCACATTATCATCGAATCTAGAGTTACAGGATTAGTACCGTCAGTACTTTGATTCAGTCCCAATAGACGCTTGCAGTTACGCAATACAAGATAAGCTGCTGGTGCCATGTATTGATCACGTTTCCGATCGATTGACAATCGCTGATTGACAGAGCGTGTTTATTGCAGTGATTCTTTCCAATCAACGAACGTTTTTCCCGACCCGATCAATATCGGATTAATGTTGCACATGGTATAATTTAACCCTTTTAACCCATTTCAAAAGGCAGTAGAATACACACCATCCGCCATTTTGAAACAATTTCTTTCGTTGGATTACTTCGGTCGTTCTCGGTATTCATAGGTCGGGGTCTGAACTATTCTGTGAAAAGTGGAAAGTTCCGGCCCAGACCTTTGTATACTGAGAACGACCAAAGTTATCAGTCGATAGAAAACATTTCAAAATGTCGGAATATGGGTGTTCTACGTTATGAATATATTGAGCCCAAGACAAGAGGCTAATTCATATAGCTAGCATCTTTATTAATTCTCTAAACACTAAATTGTTTGTACTGATTAGAATTATCTTGGTAAGAAAATGAAAATAATCCATCTGGTTTTGAAATACTGTGTGTTAGAGAAATACATACATATGCCAAACAACTTGCATCAAAACAAAAGTACACTGAGTTGGTAAAGTCAAATGTTAGTCGACATCTATCAATGGTTGAACTTCTCGCTGGCTTTCAATATTTATTCGGGGTTTACCTTCTGCAATGCTCATACAAATATCATACATGTGAGTGGATTGAACTAGATGGTATCTCTCGGAAAGGTTTGTGATAAATTGATTTACCACCGTGTCAACATGAAGTCAGTTACACAACGAAGAGAGTTGAGTTGATCACGATTTATGTTAATCTAACATTGCATAAAAATACTATGATAATTATGGATATTGGACAATACATCTTTGATCAGAATTATTGATTGAATCAGGCACATACAATTTCAAATCCACCAATCTAACGTAACACCTTTTACAATACTCTCCTGTTAAAATCAGAATGTGGTAGCTGGTTGCGTGCCTCATCCAAACGACGGATATCGAAATAATGATTAAGTGTACCAAAGACCAGGCGTTTGTGTTACATTGAGTTTTTTTCAATCTTGATTTTGATAAAGTGCTACCCTGAAAGACCTCTCTTGTACTTCTTAAGAATATCAATATCATATCAATAAGTCATTTAATAGGCGTATGACCAGAATGTGTTCCTAAACTGAAAGTTCATGTGTCGTGGGTCTGGTGTAAGTGTCGTCTAGACACATCAATATAAGAGAGAATCGTTATCGTCTCGAGAAATAACACACACCACCACTTTACTAGCCTGTGTGGCAGTAATGCTGAATTAGCGATTACCGAATACGTCATCACCATGTGATTTAAGGACCGGGGGCGTTTGGTTTCACAGCTGTTCTGTTATAGCGGGGATAACCGCCAATTCATTAATGAGAATTATAAAGTCAGCACAAAAGTTAGTCATGAACGTTGCTCTTAAACCGATGCGGCATGTTTGAGTTGTTCACTCAACGTAGGACAGAACTCTCCGAAAACAGAATTTAACGTTGAAAGCCAAGCTGTTTTTCACCATTAACAAATGAGCCAAATAAAGAATTTTCTTTTTGTCGCAATGCTTTTTCAATCTATTCACACATTACAACAGCAGAACTGATAGGTTTTCAACATGTTTGCAAAGCTTTTTATAAAGCCGTCTGCTTCAATCAAACAAACGTTGTCTGCAGATAGTAAAGAGTTAAGACAACACAAACTGCCTCAGAAATTTTGAAGGGCAGTTTGTACTTTCTGTGGGTGAAAATGCATCTCTTAGCATTGAAGTACATTTGTTATCTACTTTATACAACGCATCGCCTGGCTAGCTGCAGATTCATAAATAATGAACAAGTGTTTAGTACCTGGGATACTTAAATCTCATACATTGTATTCTGTCAGTAGCAGACCTTTAAAGATGATTTGAAAATCCTCTGCAAAAAATGAGCAAATTCAAGTTTGTTATTTCTAAGTAAAATACTGAAACCTCTATTTTCACGAAACCAATGAAACGAAATCCCTAACCCTGACTTTAGATAGTCACTTTTCAACAAACGTGCTACAGTCTCCTATAAAAGGACAGTGTTTCATGTAGATTTCATCAGTCCATCTGACAGGAATAATCAATCCAGACTGATTCCTAATAAGACTGAATTAATCACGGTTAGCGCCCAGATCTGACATAACCAATAACGCTGTTCGCGTCACGCATAGACTGACACACGTCGGACGGAGAAAACACACGTTTGGACGTCTGAGAGAAGTACAGAACCTCGTTCAAGAAGCATAGTGCTCATTGGCGCTCGATTACTGGTTCCCCGGTTCAAGGTCTCGTCATCCAGGAGACAAGATCCAAATACCCGTTACGTACATCTTACAGCTTGAATCATGCTCGGGTCTGGAACATCATGTGTCGTCACCTAATGATCACTCAAGTTCAGATGTCCACATAAGGGACATTTCCTCTAGTGCATTTCTTTATTACTGCTCTTAACAAAGAAAATACAAGATGAATCTCACTGACAGATTTTAATTTGGGGTTGTTTGGACACTCCGAGAATTTGAACCTTTAATTTGATAATTATTTCCGAACTACTTGCTCTAGACGATGATCAAAAGATGGTGATCAACTGCACTGACCTCTGCAATTCGTTATGTCTAAAACAATAGAGTCGCTAAAGAATGGGACGATAGAAACAAATCAAAATGATCATGTCGTGTTTACTAGCGTATATCGTTTAAAGACTGTGTCTGAATAATAAAGTAAGGGGAAAATAGTATTTTCGGCTCATTTGTGTTGTTGAATGCAGCTACAGCTGAGCAAGAATGATATATTTGGTATAGTTCACTCCATGTTCATTATTTCTTTTTGCAGAATATTTTCTATATGTGGTTTCTTCACATTTGTTCTTCATTCAGTTCGAATAGTTGATAGCATCACTGTTCACAAGAGCTGATATGGAGCCAATGTGTATTTAGCTGTTAACTTAAGAATGTGTGTCAATACAAAAATGTCAATTACAAGATAATCTCGGGGAATAAGGGTCTTCGTTTTTCCTTCATCAATATAGATAGTACACGACATTTCTGGTATTTGAAGCAGTATTTGTCATAGAAAGAACTGAGAAATTCTTATCAAAAGTTTTAAGGTGGTCACTTTCTATCTACATATGAATATCATTGGTATCAAATGTTATAAAAAAAAATAACGAATTTCTGAATAAGGTGTTGGTCCATGCTAGCTATCAATATCTTAGTTTGCTGGACCAAACATGTGACACAGCCATTCAGGACATTGAAAGCTCAGTGACAAATGAAGAAAGCCGGGATGTTTCATCATTTTGAATTCGGGGTTTTCTGATTATACACACGCCAACGTCTTTATACCATACTACTTCACTTGGAAATGTTTGCTTCATAATTTGTTAGCAACGACTATGGCAAGTGAAGACATAGATGTTTTATTTTCAAAGAGAGCAGCAAAGCCTAGTTAGCTAAGTCGGTAGAGTGCCTGCTATACTTTGGTTCTAAAATCGAGACCATGCTTACCTCTTTTTATTTTTGTCCTTCTGATCTTTGGTGCCGTCAATGTCGGTTATAAAGATTCGTGTGCTGAATGAAGACATGTGGATGAAATGCTGCTGGCATGGCGTTAACACACACCCAACTAACCAACCGATTAAATAGTTTAATTCATTTAGTTTTCAGTGATTTCTTCCCCACATCAAAATTTGATAAAGGTAATTTTTTCATACGTTTTGATAACTGGCAGTCACGGCCTTCGATTTAGAAACACTACAAATTCCCAAAACGGAAAATGGGTAAGGCGATGTAACTGGATCGAAGATAGAAATGATTGCCAGGCAATGAGCTCTTGTCTCATACTTCCATCATCAGCAAATAGCCTACCATTCCCTTTAAATTAGGCAAAAAATGAAGTATGCCATAAATAAATTCACAATATCTCCACCGTATATTGGCGCTATAGAGTAGATATGAGTCCAGGCAATTTGTCAGCGTCTAGTGACACGTGTTTTGTAGATCCCTATTATCAATTCTAGAGTTTCCGAACCCATTTGGGAATTGTGATTGTGTTCCGTATATTGATGCGGGGCGGCATGATAAGGATTGAATATGGAATTCGTTATATGGCACACAATGATAGACCATGTCGTTGTTTAGGACTTAAACCATGCATAACCTCGGATCATACAAGGGTGGTATGATCAACGAAACAGAAATAACATTTTGAATGAGAAACCTTTCTGTATATCCAAGTCTTTGTTAGAGTGTTTACTAAAATTAAATTTGGAACATATATATTTATAGTGAACTAAATGTTATGTTTGTTATACACAGTTTAATCGCTTTTCTTCAAAGTTCAAGGGACGTAATGTTTAGTTGGCATAGAGAGAGCTTGACGCGTCTGAAATATAAAGATAGAGAAATAAAGAACAAACAACTTTGGGAGCCCGTATTCCTCCGACGTATAGAGAAGTTCGACAATCGAGGTTCGAGATAGTCTACTGTATATAACTCGTAAAATGACATGTAACGTACAAGAATTATCCTTGTCGAAGACTCAAGTCAATCACCGTCTTGGATCAGCCTATCCTTTAGAAGGGCTGATCGCGACTTCAAACGAAAAGACCAATGTGGTCCCGGAACATTGGCCCGGAGCATTTGCCCGGAACATTTTCCCCGGAACGTTCCGGACTCAAGTCAATCACCGTCCCGGAAAATCGGAACGCACGAATGTTATTGTTGTGGAGGACTCAATCTAATCGCCGCCTCGGATCATATTTTGCTGATGGGACTGATGTAGGTAAGTAAGGACCCGAGTTATCCTCTGCTCTGGGAAACATTTACGTTAACCAGGACTATGATGCATTCACTGATGTAGGTAAGTAAGGACCCGAGTTATCCTCTGCTCTGGGAAACATTTACGTTAACCAGGACTATGATGCATTCACTGATGTAGGTAAGTAAGGACCCGAGTTATCCTCTGCTCTGGGAAACATTTACGTCAACCAGGACTATGATGCATTCACTGATGTAGGTAAGTAAGGACCCGAGTTATCCTCTGCTCTGGGAAACATTTACGTCAACCAGGACTATGATGCATTCACTGATGTAGGTAAGTAAGGTCCCGAGATATCCTCTGCTCTGGGAAACATTTACGTTAACCAGGACTATGATGCATTCACTGATGTAGGTAAGTAAGGACCCGAGTTATCCTCTGCTCTGGGAAACATTTACGTCAACCAGGACTATGATGCATTCACTGATGTAGGTAAGTAAGGACCCGAGATATCCTCTGCTCTGGGAAACATTTACGTCAACCAGGACTATGATGCATTCACTGATGTAGGTAAGTAAGGACCCGAGTTATCCTCTGCTCTGGGAAACATTTACGTTAACCAGGACTATGATGCATTCACTGATGTAGGTAAGTAAGGACCCGAGTTATCCTCTGCTCTGGGAAACATTTACGTTAACCAGGACTATGATGCATTCACTAAGTACTGGTTCCATCCCCCCGGTCAACAAAACTTACTTAAACACCATTGAGGATAAATCGGCCTTAGGTTTTCTGACCAATATGGTACTATACAGTGCACTTTTGTCACTATTGAATATTTTCATGTACATTTTTCTTGACTACTTTTGTTATATCGCCACAATTGTAAATATTTCGGAAGCAACGACAAAAAGGGTTCGGTAAGACTCGTAGACGACTCGGCATTGTTCGGAAATGGGCTGAAATTCAGCCCACCAATTCGCGTGAAGGCAGTGATTAGTGTATCGTAGCGGAAGTAACCGCTATGAGGAGATTGAATCTGTGCATGACAAAAATAAATAACACTCCAAACGTACAAAAGACAAATAAGCCGATCAAAACTCAAACATAGAACTGAAATATTGTTAATGCAATGTAAAAGCCTGATGATCAACTAAGTACACCGAGCAGTGTCCGTTTTCTTAGTAAGCTAACTAGTTAATGTATCACATGTATGTTCTTTAGTTTAATACAAATCATTGTAAAAAACAAAAATGGCATATCTGCAAAACAATATGGTTTTTTTATTTACATTCGGGTTTACTTTGGTTTCTCAAAGTGTTAACAGTATATCAGCTATTATGTGATGCCTTGCTCATTATCGATGGAAGAAAATGCAAATATTAACTGGTTATAGCTGGTCCTGACGTGTATTCGTCTATTTGCAAAGCAGAAGGGCGTATTGAAAGTCAGCTTGTAGACCATGTCGCATTATTGGTCATACAATGTTCAGTTCACGAATGATAACAGGGTGACTAATGTTGCATGTACACACATAAAAAACGCGAGTGCGTGCTTAAAAATCGATGTCATTTCCATACTAAAACGTTCTGGTATTGTTCGTTAACATGGCTAGACCTTTTTGTAGTTAACCTTTAGGCTCCAGATAAAACGCGTTATATGTTCTCTCTTTAGTTCTTACTTCCTTACATCCCGTACCCACACTATGACATGGGAACTACAAGACATTCTCATGCCTGATAACGACTCATCAGGACACTAATCATTTGACAACAAAACGGTTTGGACTTTTCTCCCTATCAGTTCCATGAACAATATGTCACTATTTCTAAAAAAAAAACATACAGTAACAAAAACAATAAATGAAATAGGAAAAATGCTAGAATGCCTGTCACTATAAACGTGATTTCTACATATATGGTTGGTAAAGATGATGGAAAGAGCCAATTATGTAAGTATTTCAGTCTTCCGTAAAACCCAGCTCCTATATGGATAAGTAATTCGAATGCTCTATGGGGCTAAATAGACTATCGTTATGGAAATATATCTCGAATAATTTCTTTTCTTGCCACAACTGTCTTTAATTGTTAACACATTGCCTATCTCAATTTTCATGTTTGAATATTTGCCATCTAGTATCGTTTTTATTTCTTTTGTCTAGTCTCAAGAACCAATGTGAGGATAAAAAAATCGGCATCTCTTCCATAAGCCATATATTGGAGAAAACTGATAAATCTCAGATTTCACATGATCGTTAACCCTTAGAACGATGGGCAATTTTGTAAAAAGAAAAAGTGTTTTGTGTCGTCTGCTTTTCAAAACCTTACATATCTGCCTAATTTTAATGAGGAAATGTACTCAGAGTAGCAAACAGGTTAGATCCAGGCCAGCCGTCAAGTAAATTGGCGAATGGCCTGGATCAAACCTGTTTGCATTAGCATGAAGTCGGTTCCAGCCCTATAAGGGGGTTAGGGCTCTTAACCAAAATCCGTTTTCACATATAACCGCACTTTTCATAAATCGGTTCAGAAGACTTTGTACCAATCAATTTTTCATTTCGTCACAACGCTTCTTATCTAAAACCACAACGAACGGGGATTTCCCCTTGGTGCTTCTCGTCTGTTTTTGTTTTCAATATGAACCAGTCACAAATTCTTATATCTCCTAATTGGTAAATTCGTTCATTTTTTAAAAAGTCTTCGTATAAATAAAAAACGTTCTTTTTTTATCTTACGGCATCACTCTCTTTCCTTTCGCGTACTTTCACAAAGCTATCCAGAAGAATTACTAATGAGCAGTTTTGATAAATTGCATATATATACATTTTGTATGTCGTTTTTATATATAGAGAAAGGAACCTGCCTTCGAGAACAAACAGCACTTCTGAAAGGGTGGTCTTTCGTACCATAAACGATTCGTTCCTGACAATTATTCCCGTGAAATTTACATTTAGAACACTGTATTCCCATTCGACAATAAAGGACGCCTTAAGTCGACCTAAAATGTCATAAATTGGTCGTGAATCGTTCTGTTGGTTAACGAATCGGTGTTTATAGAGACTCATGGACTGACAGCTTATTTTTTTAGAATAAACTTTCATATATGGATACAATCACAACACATACCGAAAAGGTTATATAGGTATAACCAGAACACTGATTGGCCTCTCAACCTTGTACATATCCGTTTTGGAAAGCTAGATAAGATTTGTCTTGCAGATGTACTAATGGATAAAAGAGTCTTGAAAGTATATTGCGAAATTAATGACACTGGCAAAGTGCGAAAGAGGGCAATCCTAGGACTGTTTCTTAACCAACCTTTCGATCAAAGTACTGAAAAGCGGATATGCTTGTAATACAATTCTTTAATGAAAACAGGTTTTTATGTTGAAGACATTGAAAGACAATTTATTGTCAATGATTGTTAAGATCAAGTTTTTGTGCGTGTTAATTATGCCACAAAGTATGTGGGATAGGCCCTTTAACTTATGTCTACGCAATGTGTCAGTGTCTTAATAGGAATAGTTCTGTCATGGTGAGCAGTTGTTCCCTTTGACATAACGACTTTCGAATGTTGACTCAGAATCTGCAGAGAAAGCCAGAGAAAGTTAAACTGATATCTTTTCACAGGGACAGAATGACATTATGTTCAATCCCCGGTCAAAGCAATGTGTATCTACCTTTAAACCAACGCGGCAAGATCTATTTGTCTCCAATTACTGAACAGTTGGCTTCCTACGGGAAAGAAGTCAGTAGATTGGAAAACGCATTGTGCAGTGCTGGTGGGGAATACAACAAACTTTGATATATACTGTTTTAAACTCAAATTCGATGTTTTATATAACATGGACTACAATGAAATGGCAAAAGGGAAATCTGAATGCGATATTTGCGTGCAACAACAACTAAATCGTATCGTTTAGCAAAAGATTATTTCTAGTCGTTGTCCTTCACGTATCTGTTTATTTCTATATTAGCTGATAAAATAACACGAATTTAGACGATGTCTGTAATATGTTACAAAAAAGGAGGATTAAGGGGTTAATCTGAGTACAGTTAGGTTGTATATATTTGCACTTTGTAATTTGTGTACACTATGGCATTGCTGTTCACCCAAACGACATTAACTCCTCCAATTGAACAATTGAGTGTCTGACAAGCGAAACCATTTTACGTGTATATCTAAATCAAACAACCTTTTCTTGTAACAAAGTTTAACTACTCTGCTGTTAGAATATCAAAGGCTCATCTTTGATTCAAATGATAAAAACAAACTGATCGGTAGTATAATCTTTATTTCGGCCTGTCCATGACTTTTACCATCCTTTACATTATATATCTCCCAGAGGCTGGTTAACCATCAAACGATTTTTTGAAATCAACCTTTTATAAGGCAACTTCAACGTTCATGTATGGCTGATAAGATCGATCATACAACCAGCTTACTTTAAATGCATTGCCTTGTCACTGTTGTACTATAGAATAGTCGTAATTGAATAGGTGGTCATACGGACAAAATGTCAAATTATGCGCATGTTTAAACCAGCTCTTATTGCTCTCGTGTTAAAGGCAAGTGGTATTTAGCTGCGTGGTACCATTAACAGTGCATATCAATATTAAATGACTAGCATTACATTACTAGGTCTTTATAGTTATGCCTTTGATACTTCATTCAGTGTGGAGAGACTAATGTCAATGCTTTGGTACCGTTTTATCAAACAGTTTAGGCTTAAAACTTGCGTAATGTCAAAACGGCATTCCCTTTTATTCCAATTTTTGGCCAAGCAATATTGCAAAATAACAAACTGATCTCTCCGAGACGCTTCCAATGACGTGTCACATTACAATATTGTACTTTCATTTATGATACTATCCATGTTAATCCGTATCGACAGAGGTAGGAATTTCATTGAGTTGTTAAATAGAACGGTACCCTGGTTATAAAAACAGGTCTACAGTGGATCGGAGAGACTGTTGTAAAGTATATTGACCTACAGTCCTACATTGATAGGTGAACTAAGCTGTATGATTATTATGGCATTATATATGTGAATTTAAATATTGCCAAAATTCAACAAAGCCGATATGTTAGTTGCATATTTAGATATGACGAATACATGCTGACACATATGTCAGCTGTTTTGCCAGCTGTGTTACTCCATACTATCTAGCTTGAACGCATCTGCATAAGAAAACATGATTAGCCACTGTGGCAAAGGGACAAACTGCTTTTAAAAGGACTATCTCATAGATTTGGAACATAAGACTAGGTTATTGACAACTTTCAAGCCCCGTTTTTACCGTAGAGAAAAGATATAGCTCATTGGTATTGTAGACATTGAAACCCATTTAAACGGGTTCATTTCGTATAAAATGAGCTGAAATTAGAAAACATATAAGAGATGCTTTTTGAAGATGTCGTCGGCACATTGCTTTTCGGAAACGTTTAACCGCTCTTGTAACGTTACTTTAGCAAGGTGCATGGGATGGAATTCCTGCGGGTCTTTATAAACCGGCTTTCCCATAGCAGCGCTGTCATGCACAAAGGCTCCCTTCACATTATTTAACGAAATCACGGGGTTTTAGGAACTTAGAAGTAAATAACTTTAAATGGCATTTTGTTTAGTGACAATGTTTGTTGATTTCAAGTTTTCAACATGTATTACTTCCAGCCAATAAATTTCTCCGTAAGTTCCTTTAAAGAGTATTTCAATCACCAAGAGAATTGTCCTTTGTCGTCAGCTGTTGTTTTCGGATCAGTCGCTAATGTTCATATTGATAAACGGGATAAATACATTAATGGCTTGATAGTTCGGTACACCATGTCCGATTGGGGGGAAGAAACAAACCTGGTTATAACTCTAGTCATTCAAAGTTTTTATTAATTATTAATACAATGAACCATCAGAAATTTGCCAAAATATAAAGAATTATGAAAACGCCTTTTACTTGATACCCACTATCTACCTATCGATATACGGCGGGCTGTTTTCATAAAGCATTACACTTCCATCAGGGATTATTTATTCATGACATTAGACAACCCCCTATCCAAAAGGCTTCTAGTCAAATTAAAGCTTCTCTTCGGGGACATGGAATGAATGGAGTCTCGGATACCGGAAAGGAAATATCCACGATATGACATGAAAAGGTCATATATCTTATGCGCATATTAAAAGTATTTCCGGGTTGTAAGTTGTTCCGGTTGTGGATGTTAGTTTTTTAGATATATTGTAGGTTCAAATCGACACGTGCCTTGTTAAAGAGGCCTTACTGCAGGTTTTACCATCTGTGCTACAAATGAGGAGTGTTCTTTCTCCATTGAGCTCGCATATCTTGCCAACTGATCCTCTTATGCATTATATTAAGATAGCCGTGCCAAGGAGATGGCCTGATCCAATGTTGTGAGAACTTGTTACCAGACCCTTCTGGCATTATCTGTATAATTTGTAATTGTCATACATTGTAAGAACTTTGACAATGAAAAATACTTAAATTAAAGGAGCGTTGTGGACTTTCCAGAAGCATTCATTTGTTGCTTTTTCAGCTATTCTAAAACTGTATGTGCTAGACGACGGAATTGCGGCATTGCCCGTCTTTCAGACACTACTTTTCTACATGATGACCTCATAAAACCATGTCTTTTGAAATATCCACCAGACCTGACCTATGGTAACTTTACTGAAGACCCTCGAGTCATATTGAATGGAGCCCGACCCGAAATGTGGTTGCAATAAGATTTTTGAGAGATATGCAAGCAGAAATAGGCAATCTACCATAGAATATAAAACATGTACGACAGATGCATATCCATATGCATATATACAACTGACACAGCTTGTACGTACTATAAGTGGTTTTAACACTGGTAAGAACCTGGAACATGTTCCTCGGGGAGGCGAGTTGGGTAGCAATAACTCGGTCTGTAGCATGTCTGACCTGGTATATGTACATAGGGGACTCGATTTTGGGACACGGTTCGATCGATTCCTCTTTCCGACTCATACCCCTCACACGACGGATCAATAGTGGTCATATGGAAAAGCAGTTATCGTCTTGTAGAGGGTATTGTCCTGTACCTTATGAGGTAATATGAATGACTAAAGAGTCATGTCCCTTATAAAGTAATCTTTATACTGGTGAAAATGAAACTTTGATGCAGGGAGTTAGTGCATCGTCTAATGGCTCCCTCCAATCCAGATACTTCATCGCTCATGACGTTGACATGGTTTCCCAAAAATCATTCGGACATTTCTTCTCATTCGAGCCGATTTGTAAACTTATTCTGGGTGTATTCGACCAAATACTGCGGGACCATACAGTGAACGAGCATCATTATTTTCGCTCAAAGAGGAATATTCTAATTCATTAAAGACAGCGTATAGGGAATGCATGGCACAATGAATAATTTATTAATTGGTATGATCGAGTGCATAAACATCAATTTGTTTTCCATTCGTATCGCTGGAAAATCAAGCAGTAATAGCATATTGATTGATATGTAGCAGTGGAAACATAAAAAACTCAACTCGATTGTGTATTGTTAGATTTGGTTTTGCAGTGAAAGATACAACACTCGGTTACCAAGAATCCCAAGTCCTTGTAACAAACAGAGCCAATTTATTCCTTCAAATGGGTTACATGACTTGTCAAACTTAAGATGAACGGCAGATAACACAATTCAAGCGTATAAAACGAAACATCTTTTTAGTGACATTGAGCAAAATATAGCAAAACACTTTTTAAACAAGTTTCCAATCAAAGTAGGAAGCCCATAAATGTCTTTCACTTACACTATAGAGAAAGTAAGCCATGCTGGAACCGCACGACCTTTTACAAATACGTTTAATAACATGATGGTTCAAAGAAGAGAATGATATAGGATACAGTTTAACTATATATAAGTTAAGAAATCAACAAAATGTTTTGATATATCGATGTAATCCATGTTTTACATGCATATGCCAATGAATAGTATTTGTCAAGTTGGTTAACTCGAAAACCATATCAATGTGTAAACCTTTAAAGTTGATTGTTCACAGATGTGAGATAATTAGCAAGTTCAAACTTGATTTCTTTAAAACAGTACAACAGCAGTACCAGTGTATGACACGCGCCGTAGACGAGCCATTAATTACAAAATACGTATTAGAGTATTCCAAGCCTGTATACATGTACATTGATATATATCAACACGCAAAAAGTGATGCAACGTTTTTGAGGTCTACTGTAAATAGACCGTACTTACTAAGACATAGAGACGCTTCCTGAATTAACAATGTTTTCATTATCCAGTTTTAATTGTGTTCCATACGACAATACAAAAACATTGTTGATTTAACGACTTTTTATCTTGACTCCTAAATTTCCATTCATCCGTGAAAAAGCATCTTTAATTTCTAGACTTATTCTCGGCTTGAAATAATTAAATTCGTTATATGCGTTTTAAACAGCTGTTAATTAAACGCAATTTGGAACGTTCCAGAAGGATGTCTAGCCACTTTATATGCTTCTGTTTCATGTACCAGAGACCGGAAACTAGCAATTGTTTGGTAAACTAATTAGTTTCGGTAACTCTTACTTCTGTAGAGGGATCCTTTGCATTTAGACAAATTATTCTAACACTTTCAACTGCACGAGTTTGTGTCTAATAATATTCAAGAATAGAAGGTCTAGAAAATGAGGCTTATTGAATACGACTTATGAGCCATGTGGTACTACTGCGATTGAGAATCCCTTCACCAAAGTAATTCTTAGAAAAAAATCATTAAGATTCAGCAAGAACAATTAACCCTTATATTGCTGGAACATGCTTACGCAAACAGGTTAGATCCAGTCCAGGCAAGCCTGCAAGTAAATTGGCGGCTGGCCTGTGATCTTACCTGTTTGTTACTATGAGTACATTTCCTCATCAAAGCTAAGCAGATATTTAAAGGTTTGGAAAGCAGATGACACATAAGCCTATTTCTAGAAAATTACCCAGCCGTCTAAGGGTTAATTGTACAGTTGTCGATTGATGTTGCATGGAAGGAGCTAGGCATGGAAGGGAAGCCCAGTGACGTTAAGTAAGAAAGGCAGATTACGTGACCAGACAGACAGAGCGAAAAGCCGAATCAAACAGGCACTAGAATTGATTAGTTGTCATGAGAAAAAAACGGCAATCGTACAGTGTGATTGGATGGGGCAGACCTAGAGTTTGATTGTATCGATCAGGGTTACAAGCTGTTTCAACAGTGCTTCAGTCATATCGCACGCCAGCGCCCCTTGCCATTATCCTGGTATGATTTCACCAGCAGTACTCTATATGCTTTGCGAGCCACTGAATGCTTTCTCTTATGAACCTTTGTTATGATATTAAGAGACGTATAAATCCTATCGAATTGGCTAAATCAAACGTATGCAAGAATACTGACCAACGTAGAAAAAGAGGTAAAATAAGTTAAATAACCCGATTGAATTGAAAGCTAAGTAATAGAAACTAGTTGGTAAAAGAGAGACGATTCGACAGAGAATGAATGGTTATAGAGCCATGCGGAAATGGAATGATATGAGCAATCAAAGTAGACATATTCATACATCGATCCTTACATACATTCGTGTCAGTAACATGCAGGTAGACAGACGTGGAGTAACTTAAGTAACATAGAAATATAGACCGAATTGGTCATGTAAGTAGATGGAGAATGATTTGGCCAGACAGGCTTGTAGCTGGATTTAGTCAGGCAGATACAAATATATTTCTAGTCAGATAAGCATATGAATAGAATATTTCAGATAATATGTCAGACAATTAAGCCTGTAAATCAAGTCAGATAAAGATACAGGTACGTTAGATAGAAAAGAGGGTAAATTAAATCAGACAGACACAAATGTATATCTATTTAGATAGATATGTAGGCTTATAACGCCAGCTACATGTAATCACGTAGGAAGAGATAATGAGACAAAGAAAGGTGCATATCTAGTCAGAGACATGCGGGTAGGTTAAGTTAAAATGACATGAACATAATAAAGTCATAAAAAGAAAAGACGAAATTTTGTCAGTCAGATATGTATGTAGGTTAATCAAACAAGCATATAGGTATGTCTAGCAATGAATCCATGGAATTTCTGTCAAAAAGAAAACCAATGTATGCGAACAGAACCAGAAATACGTGTAGGTAAAATACTTTGAATTTGGTAAGAGACGAACACTTGACTTGGCAAGCAACCGACATTTATATTGAGTAGATCCACATTGATGGCCATTCAATAAAAACCCTTTGTTAGGTCAGTCACATTGACTAATAGGGGCAAGTTATTCAAACAGGCGGGCAGTCGTAAAGACATAAAGACAGACATTTACTTACCTCTTACCGTTAGCTGAAAGTAGTTCGGAAAGTTCACTATGCAATGGAATATCCCAGGAAAACAACTTGATACGTTTTATGGGAATCTGATTTTACCCATTATACTAAGTTATATACTATAAACTCTAAGAACTAACACAAAAAAACGTATCCGCGTATAGGCGGGTTCACCATCTTTTAAGGGCTCGCGTAAGTCGAAAAAACCACTTCAATAATGTTATTTGGATGGTTTAAGGATGGTATTAAACACGGTGTTTGCGATAGTTTCCACTGGATGGCGAAAAATGAATCAACAGTCAAGTTCCACATCCGTTAAATTATCAATTCATGTATGTTTTGCGATATATGACTCAAATCCGTAACGGAATAACAAACCCAGACCACATAGCCCTTCCCTTAATCTGTAAAACCAGTTTAATAAAAATTATAAGGCAGTCTAGCCTGACTTTAACTATTTGTATAAAGAAACATTTTGATTGAAGAATACAACTATTGTTTCGATCAACACTATTGTTTAGATCAACATTATAATTAAACAAATAAGCATAACTAGTTTTGTAATAAAGTGAAGTATTAATCGATTGGTTGAAATTATCGGAATGACATTAGGGCCTTTCGCCTAAAAGTGCTTACATCACGTCCCACGGCATACGACAACACAGCAATAAGATCACTTTAAGCGAAACTACAATAAAATGGTGATAAGTATCTAGTACGATAAATATTTGATGACGATAATCTGAAATCATATCCCGTTATCGTAACCATGTTGTAAATTTGTCGATATCGTACTTTTTAGTTATTGTTGCCGTATTATCGAGATATCGTAACCTAACTCTCAAGTTATTGTTTCCGTAATATTGAGTTATTGTAACCGTACTATCGAGAAATCATTACCGTGCTTTCGATAAATCGTAACCGTACTATCGAACTATTGTTACCGTACTGTCGAGTTATCGTTAACGTATTATCAAAGTATCGTTACCGTACTGTCGAGTTATCGTTACCGTATTATCGAATTATCGTTACCGTACTATCGAGTTGTCGTTACTGTACTATTGATTTATCGTTACCGTATTATCGAATCATCGTTACCGTACTGTCGAGTTATCGTTACCGTACTATTGATTTATCGTTCCTGGTTTCGAGTTATTGTTACCGTACTGTCGAGTTATCGTTACCGTACTATCGAATTATTGTTACCGTACTATTGGGTTATCGATACCGTATTATCGAGTTATTTTTACCGTACTATCGGGTTATCGTTACCGTGCTATCGGTTTATCGTTACCGTATTATCGATTTATCGTTACCGTAGTATCGAGTTATTGATACTGTTCTGTCGAATTATCGTTACCGTACTATCGAGTAATCGTTACCGTACTATCGAGTTATTGTTACCGTACTATCGAGTTATCGTTACCGTACTATCGAATTATTGTTACCGTACTATTGGGTTATCGATACCGTATTATCGAGTTATTTTTACCGTACTATCGGGTTATCGTTACCGTACTGTCGGTTTATCGTTACCGTATTATCGATTTATCGTTACCGTATTATCGAGTTATTGATACCGTTCTGTCGAATTATCGTTACCGTACTATCGAGTAATCGTTACCGTACTATCGAGTTATTGTTACCGTACTATCGAGTTATCGTTACCGTACTATCGAGTTATTGTTACCGTACTATCGAATTATCCTTACCGTATTATCGAATCATCGTTACCGTACTGTCGAGTTATCGTTACCGTACTATTGATTTATCGTTCCTGGTTTCGAGTTATTGTTACCGTACCGTCGAGTTATCGTTACCGTACTATCGAATTATTGTTACCGTACTATCGAGTTATCCTTACCGTACTACTGAGTTATCGTTACCGTACTATCGAGTTATTGTTACCGTACTATCGGGTTATCGTTACCGTACTATCGAGTTATCCTTACCGTACTACTGAGTTATCGTTATCGTACTATCGGGTTATCGTTACCGTACTATTGAGTTATCTTGACCGATCTATCGGGTTATCGTTACCGTACTATCGAGTTATCGTTACTGTAATATTGAGTTATCGTTACCGTACTATCGAGTTACCGTTACCGTATACTCGAGTTATCGTTACCGTACTATATCATTATCTCTATCGAAGTGTCTATATTGTGTCATAGATATCACAACAACTGAAAGTCATAGATAGCCCCATAAAAAATGAACTAACCAAACGAATGACTTAACGAATATCGTTAACTTTTCTCAAACCTACCAAGAAATCAGATTAAGAATATGCGGAAACATTCAGTTTAATTAACGAATGGACACACAGTCCGAAATGAAGTGAATCGTTATCATAACCCCGTACTTCCAATGTCAATATATAGAAATAAACATACTAAACAGAAAAAGCACACAAACGCACATTCGTTAAAGCACGACACAGAACACAGTATATATATCCACGTCAAACCTTCCTGTAATGTTATCCAATAAAGGGAACTCCCCCACTCTACGATTCGCGTAATGGCTAGCACGTGTTTGTATGTTGTATTTTTCCGGCGAAATGATTCACGTCTTAAAGCAACAGTCGTGTGAGGAGAGAGACACGGGTCGATATGGTTATATCGCTCCACGCGTCTCAATAAGTGGTGCTGTACCATTGACTCTGCTGGTAGAGGAGAATTGGTAAACGGAGTGAGTCGTGAATTATTCCCTGTCAATGAGCCAATTAGAGAGTCGTTTTGAGTGGTCTTAGAGTAATTAACTCATTACCTTATATGAGACTTTGGGGCCCTATTTTCGATAAGACTTCAATATCGAACTTAAAATTCGTACTTAAAACTCCTTGTTTATACTTAAAAACGGTTATCGTACCCTGATGGGTAAGATAGAAGAGCCGTGTTCTTAAAATCGCCGTTTCTTACATTTATCACGCTTCTTGAGACCGCGTTTAGGTTGGCTTAAAATTGTTTAGCAAAACACTTCAATTGTTTTCCTGATCAACACAAAAGGGCAATGAACTAACAACGGCATCGATAAAACCTAGCACTGCTCATATGATTGCGAGATCAAAGACCTAGATAACATGTTATCTATATCTCGGGCGAGATTAAGGGGCAAATAGCTTTAAATGTATCGTTTTCTTGGCAAAACAATATCGATTTGTTTTCTGTGTCCATCGTACACATACAAATGAGATACGGGTAAGGTACGCACAAGCGAGGACATTTGTCAAAATTGGAACTTAACGGTTCTTGTTAACAGAAGAGAACATTTGAAAGTAAACAAATATATATCGTCGAAGCAATACAGCGTTTGTATTGATGCTTAATATATAATTAGTTGAATCTATGGAACGGATAATTAATTAAGGAAGTGTCAATGTACATGTTATTTGAGGTAGATCCTACAAGCAATGTCCTGGATATGGATTAAAATACATGTTGATTAGTTTTATACACATTCTAAAGAATTAAAACGATTTGATTTTTTCTTCCAATGACTTTTTTCAGTGCACCATGTATAAAAGTACAGCTGATTGTATTCTTAAAAAATTTGAAATACTAACTTCCAAATATACTCTCATCCGTGAAGCAGGATTTTTAAATGAAACTGTCTAGTGAAAGGTGTTCTATAAGGAGTAAATAGGATTTTTTTCACTGCCGTTCAAGAAGTTGTTATGTAATATGAATGTCAAAATCCCCACAGTTTTTATGCGTATCTTTCTAATGCATCAGTACGTTGGCCGATTGGTTAAGGCGTTGGACTTAAGTTCCAATGGACGAATGTCCTCGTGGGTTCGAACCCCACACGTACTAATTTTCTTAATTTATTAAAATCGATGAATTTCAACAATAAAATTGACTTTTGATCAGCAGATTGAAACAAACTGAACCATTGAAATTCGGGACTCAATCTTAGGTAAATATTGGCGATAGCCCTTTGAATTTTGAGATCTAAGATTCCAACAAACTCTTATTTTGAACATGAATTTTCAAGACTTTGTTGCGGTCAGAGTGGTGTTTTCTGTCCTTGGTTTCATACCAAACATCAAATCGGTCGATGACATTTTCAAGAATTAAAATAGAATGGACACCTCAATTATCTCAATTTGTTTCCTTGGCGCGAACGTGAAGTAGTACCTTCCAAATACCAGTACCCGATCTATCAAATCTGGCAGAGGCACCAATGCAGCCACAATAAGAAGTGTTGCAATGGGCAATCGAAACAGACTTTGGGATCATTATAGGGTCTCACCGTAACAGAAAACACATCAATGTTCATCCATGTCTTCTCTTACTAGCAAAACACAGCCGTTCATCATAAGTCGAAATACCTTTGGTACAAGACTTAATATTGTCGAGGTATTGATACTATTTTCATCTGTTTAACCTTTGTGAGCGTTTATAAATCCGAAATACTGCAGAACACTTGTGCACGGCATCTAGTGTGGCAACAGCTCTTTGGTCTGCAATGATCATATTCTTTTCAGTTTCTAAATGATATGTTTCAATAAAGTATAAATTCTGCTTTAATGTATGTGCAAAAGTTTGCAAATCGACATATAATAGCACACAGTCTACTCGGGCTTAAAAACCCAAAGCGAGATAAATCGAAGCATTTCAGAAGATTATACAAACACAGTTACTTCCCATATCACTCATTTTTCCAAGAGAAATAAGTCAAAATATTTAAAAAAGAATAAAGAAACACAGTAACTTCCCTTGTATAAGTTGTTTCATAACGGGGTAAGTTTTACCAGTTACTACAGATAAACGAGAACGATAGAGCCCTAGTATGCTTGATGTCACCGAGGTTTAAAGGTCATTGCTCACAGAGGAGAAAATTTGAGAGTCAAAATAAATTGTCTTTGAAACAGTACAAGCCTTGTATTGTTATTTGATTTACAATTTAAAGTAGCTTTTGAAAATATAATGTCAAATATCGTTTATCTTGGCATCGAAATTAAAATAAAGGCGTCAGAAAAGTATTTCCCGCACATCATATGTACATGATTCAAAGGAAATAAACAGCTCGGCGGATACAAGCACAGTTACCGTGTAAAATGTTTCATGTAAAGGAATGCTTTCCCCCGAAACACCCTTGTAAATAAGTCTAACATATCCAGATTAACTAGTGTGTGACTAGAGAACCGTGACAATAACGCCGGAAGTATCGAGTACAAACCACGTCCTAGGTAGTCACGCAATCGTATATACTCGGCAATTCCCGTCACAAGTCGGTAGATATAGTGATTTTAAGAAATGGCCGAGGTGTTCCGAACGGGTAGTTACGTTTAACGTCCATACGTCACGACATTACGTAATGCATCAAGTTCGTCTACGAGTATGTTTGAACGGAACGATCCTCATAGTTAGTTGCCGTTTTAGAAATTGTTTACGTTTTTAACGACTTCTTTTCCATAGACAGTGTACCTACACCTCATCAAACACAAGATTATTTATTTACATGTGGTGTACTAAAACGTGTACATCTAAATGAATGGCTATACAGTCAAACTTGTGTTAAGAGGCCAGCCTATGGGACAAAGTAAATTGGTTGTTTAAGACAGGTTGGCTGCTTAACACAAATTGATGTACACTATAAATATAACAATGGGACTTTCTGTAGTGGTTGTTTAAGGCAGGTTGGCTGCTTAAAAGGGTGGTTGCTTAACACAAGTGAGACTGTATATCTAGAGAATTCAGTGGGTTTTGTTTCACTAATTGTCTCAACTGTTGACGCAATTTATTTGATAAATATGGATAAATTATTTCATCTTTACACCAATCAATCCGGACAAATATACAATACATTTCTACATAACCCTTTACTAAAAGCCAGTTTTTCGACTGTCCCAAATCGAAAGAGTTTGCAGGCGACATTTCAAAATGTGATGAAATTCGAACGTACTCTTCTGATAGAGTATAAAACATTGTGGGAAAAGGAGAAGGTGCTCGTCACGAACAATTTCTCCTTTTCCCACAATGTTTTCCAGAGTCGTCTGCAACAAAGTGGTAAAATGTCCTTATCGTTTGGTAATGGGTTAAAGCACCGTAAGAGAAATGTACCGCTGCGCTGTAGATTTCAAAATTAGCATCTATTTGATACACTTTTATCGTAATTAGAATCTGTCTCCACATGAAAGGGGAGCCGATTTATTAGTCTTTATGATTATGCAGCGTCGTCTATTTACGTTAATAAACACTGTAATAGTTCAATCTTCCTACCTCCCTTACTTCATCATACCTCACGTTACTGTACAAGCTATAGACAGCTTAAGAATCCCATGTGACAAAAGGATAAAGTGCCCTAAATGAGCAAATTATCATTGTTTTATTCGACATCATACAGAAATATATTTAAACCAATTCTGACATACACAATTGTGTGACTTTTTCAAATTAATAGAAACAGACAAAACACATTCATAACATATCAAAAAGTATATATGTAGTTTCTTTACAATGGGAAGAAACCGTTGTTAAATTACCTCTTCTTGATATAATGGTTTTGAAATTATTTGTCTGTGGGTGATTTACCTGTTTCCCAATATGGGAACGTGTGTTTGGTCAAAACAGAGAGCAGTAATAAACGATTAAATTATAGAAACTGAGAAATTTCAGATAAGAGTTATTTTATTGATTTATGTAGAAAACAAAGTGACAATTTATTGCTTTTCATAGAAAGGTTTTGCTTTTGTCACAATGGTAAATTAGGTCTTATGCTGAAGGAGTGCCCAAGTCGGATGTTTTCGAGTAATGCGCTTAATTTCTTATCACAAAAACGAGTAAACAACTCGAAATAAATAAACCCATTTTAATAAAGTATAGTATCGGCTTCCTCGTCAGACAACGAGTATCTATTGAAAGTACTATGACACAAAGTCTAATATCTATATTGTCCTTATCATATTTCCGTTTGGTTAAACTGACTAACTGAAGACTCATGTAAATAACTATAGACATATTCATATAAAACGCCTTATTTCTCCACATCACAGTTATCTGTAATACACTTCTGACTTTTTTTTTTTTTTCAATGTTTGTTATATTATGTTCTCATATTATTATAGAATATTTAGGAACATTTTAAATTCAAATATATGTGTAAGCTATCGAATTTAGAGGAGACAATCTTTATACGTTTAGCTTTCGTTCGAATCCTTTTCATCTATTTATTAATAAATGTATATCTATGTGTAAATATATAAAGTGATGAATAAAATATGTTTAGACTAAATCTCACATGTTTCATAACCGAGCCGTTGCTTTTGAATGAATAAATTCATTAAAGTGTCGGATTAATCTCTAAGATCGGTAACAAGCATACTCACTACGATCTGCTGCCATTTAACAAACAAAGTTGTTTTGAAAGTTTCCTTAATGTGTGTTTATACGACTTGCCCATAGAAAAAACAATCACGAAAAAAAAACATTTATATAAAAAAGGAACGAAATGAAGTAATTGAGACGATGTGATAGGTTTATCTGAAGGAGCGATGTATCTCGTTTTATCTTAAGTGTTTCTTTTAAATCAGTCGCTGAACATGTGCTTAACGAATTATATTTGTGACAAAACGTGAACTGTTACTCTATTTAAAGGGGTTATTTCACAGAATGTATTGTAAATCTTGGTATGTAGATTGTCAGAGGATTGACATTTGACGGTCCTTTCTAGCTTAATAGACATTGCTTACAAAATAATCCCTTTAAAAAGTTCACTATATCTGCAAGTGGAATCATGCTATCTATTTACCAAACAGTTATAAACGTGATTCAGAAGCGTGTCCAAAGTCTTCTTTTATATAACTTCATATCGGTGTTGTCTTTTTACCAATAAAAAATTTTCTGTTTACAAACAATAAAAATCTCAATCTGTGAGATAGTCATTTTAAAGTGTATTGAAAGGTTTCCTTTCCTAAATCTCGGACGTTTCCACAAACGCTACTGTGTAATTGTTTGAAAAATATCTATTTAAGTTCCTGTTCTTTTATTTTGATACGTAAACACAATGTACACAGTAATAGGCTTAAAGCATTTTATCAAACAGTATAAATTTTAAACAATTATTTGCCATGGATTTATGTATTGATATAGCTACTTAACTTAAGGGCCGGTCAGACAGGCTTCCGCGAGTTGATCACGAGTGTATCGCGAGGAAAAACTGTCAAACGCGAAGTAAACGCGGTCACAAGTGAATGACACGCGAATGAAACGCGGATGACTCGCGAATAACAAGTGCGCACACGCGCGAAACATTTTACACGCGCTCGGAACCCGATTTTATTTTTGAGCTGCTCAAAAATTAGGCGCAATGGCCACCGCGTGTCGCACACGTGGTGTAAACGCGGTACAAACCCGGACCAAACGCGATAACACGCGGTACACTCGCGGATCACAAGTGGACGACAAGTGGTCACTCGCGGGCATACGCAAAATTTCTTCGTGTGATTGCGTGTGTAGCACTTGTCATCCACTTGTGTTCCGCGTGTCTACAGCATTCCTAGCACCTGTGATAGCGTGTGCTCCGCGTGTATAAGGCTTTCTCAGGGATTGTGTCACGAGTCATCCGCGGGCCATTCGCGTGTTTTCGCGTTGAATCGCGATTGAACCACGACTGATTCGCGTGTCGTCCACGACCCAATCTCGTTTGTACCACTAGTTATTTCTGCTATAAAAAGATCGCGTGTTGGCCATTTTCATCAGTTGTGATCAAGACGTTGAAGAGGCAACATGGATCCGGCACATCGTAATGCTTTGGTTATGCTGTTCCAGCAACATCAGAACCAGCTTCTTCAGGTTCAGCAAGCCCTAGATGGTAGAAGAAGAGTGAGGAGAAGACAAAGAAGAGTCTCCATTGCCATTGGCACCAGGGACACCAGCAGCGGCAGCAGCAGCATGTACCAGAGCCGTCACCTTTATGCCCACCTTCTTGGACTGCCTGTTCTTGCTGCCCTGGCGGGGCTCGGGGGTGCTGCTCTCTACCTCCTCGGTAGCAGTTTCAGGCTCCGAGACCTTCGCCCTCGGCCTGGGCCTTGCTTGCCCCTTCTTTTTCTTGGGCGTAGAGCTGCCCTTCTTTGTTTTCGGTGCCATCTTTACTCTACCGAATATGGATCAGTACTGATCGAGAACACCGGACGCGGCGGCTTTTATACACGCGGGCGGCAAGCGGAGCACAAGTGATCGGCACGTGATTCACACGCGGAGCACAAGTGATACACACGCGCTGCGTGTGATCACTTGTGACCCCATTTTCTGATCACAAGCGCTCACACACGGAGGACTCGTGGTAGACACGCGATGGACACACGGAGCACACGCGCGCGTGTGGTCCACTTGTCATTCGCGTGTCCAGCACGTTTGAGACAAATTGGCTGATTTTCACCGCGTGTAGAAAAAAATTGCAAAATTAATAGCAAAATTACACGTGATCAACTCGCGGAAGCCTGTCTGACCGGGCCTTTATATGAGTTTGTTACTTTTATGTGTGTTTACTGTTTGCATAGGCGTTCGGTAGTTATTCTGTGAGGTACGGTTTGAAAGCTTTTCCCATAGTTTTCTTTTATATTGTAAATTGCAATAGGTTCATGGTTATTTGTAAAGTCCTTTGTTGTTGTAATCAACCGAAAATCGTCTCAACAGGAATGATGATTTTTCCTTAAGTCCAATATTTTTCTCTGTTTCATGCAATTAATCGAAACTACCCAATATGAGGATAAATCTTTATGCTGAAAACGACATTTTCCTTCAGGTCACACCCTTTCTTTGGTCTCTGTTTCGTGCAATTAATTAACACATCCCGTAACGATTAAACCATAACACTGCAGATATTCCAGGAAAATAATAATTGGTCTTGAGAAGACAGCACAAATGATTGAGATAAGATTTATAAAATGATTAAATATTTACCGTTTTCTCAATAAAACCACACTTATAACCTCACTTATCTCATGTACACGTCTTTAGTAAACAGAGTGTCAATTGAGAAGTTTATCCTTTGTAACATGGTTTCTTCCCAGTTTGACACTTATGTGCTGGAACCGACTTCATGCTTATGTAACCAGGTTAGATCCAGGCCAGTTGCCAAGTATATCGGCGGCTAGCCTGTGATCTAACATGTTTGCTACTCAGTAGTAGCTACTGAGTATCCTTCCTCAACAACATTAAGCAGATATTTGAGGTTTTGGAAAGCAGATGACACCAAAATATAGTTTTAGAAAATTTCCCAGCATCATAAGGGTTATGTAAAAGAAAAGTGCATTGTTTGATGCCTACAGGAGCTCACAGTTTTAATAAGCCACACATTTCTCTCTAAAAAGCGTGTTACTACGCTTTTTAGATTCATATCTCTATGTTTTTCTCTTGTCCTGGAGCGACAATCGTGAATGAGCACCTGCGTGATATGACTGATTGAAATTAGTAACAACAATATCTATATAGATTGATAGAACGATCAAACTCCTATATGATACGATACATACTCACGAGTGTGGGAAAATTGTATCAAAATGAAGTCATTTGTTCAGACCATTCATTCGTCTGGTTCAACAGTATTTGCATGATAAATACACGATGTATACACTTTCTGGCTTTATAGAAGTTCATCAAATAGATATACGGCTTATCGACGCGATAGATGTGGTTAAGGATTTACTAAAATACCGTTACTTTTCATATTTAAGGTAGATTGCCCATAATCCGCCATTTTGATTTTCATTCCTTCGGATGATTTTGGTCGTTTCGGTATACATCGGTGTTGGCCGGAAGTATTCGCTTTAAGGCCGAATAGTTTCGACCCGAGGGAGGTATACAGAGAATGAAACAATGTAGTGAAACAATTGGCTGCTTCGTAGTGAAACAATTGGCTGTTCCTTAATGAAACAGTTGGCTTCTTCGTAGTTAAACAGTTGGTTGCTTCGTAGTAAAACAATTGGCTTTTCCCTTATGAAACATTTGGCTTCTTCGTAGTTAAACAGTTGGCTTCTTCTTCTTCTTCTTCCAGTACTGTACAAGATCCCCTCTGGGGCATAGTCGTACAGGGTATATGTACAAAGGAGATGTGCGGCGAATAAATTTTGAAAGAATGATTGCTTCGTAGTGAAACAATTGGCTGTTCCCTTATGAAACATCTGGCTTCTTCGCAGTTAAACAGTTGGCTGCTTCGTAGTAAAACAATTGGCTGTTCCCTTATGAAACATCTGGCTTCTTCGTAGTTAAACAGTTGGGTGCTTCGTAGCGAAACAATTGGCTGCTCCGACGTGAAACAGTTGGCTGCTTCGTAGTGAAACAGTTGGCTGCTTCGTAGTAAAACAATTGGCTGTTCCCTTATAAAACATTTGGCTTCTTCGTAGTTAAACAGTTGGCTGCTTCTTAGTGAAACAGTTGGCTGCTCCGACGAAGAACAGTTGGCTGCTTGGTAGTGAAACAGTTGGCTGCTTCGTAGTAAAATAATTGGCTGTTCCCTTATGAAACATTTGGCTTCTTCATAGTTAAACAGTTGGCTGCTTCGTAGTGAAACAATTGGTTGCTCCGACGTGAAACAGTAGGCTGCTTCGTAGTGAAACAGTTGGCTGCTTCGTAGTGAAACAGTTGGCTGTTCCGCAGTGAAACCGTTTAATTCCGTAATGCAACATTTGGCTGCTCCGTAGTGAAACAGTTGGCTGCTTCGTAGTGAAACAATTGGCGGCTATTGGAGCCTTAGCACATGGTGACGGGTCTCAAATCCTGGGCGCTGTCACTTCACCAACAAACAACCCCGTGGGGATACCTATGGGGTCTAATGGTTATTGAAAAAGTTATTGGTCGTAAATTGAAACCTGATTTTGCAGGTTCGATCCTTGATCCAGTTTACATGTATCAAGGGTGTTCATCTTTCACAAGAAAGATATACTAGATTATAAAAGAGCCGACTTTTGCCATATCAAGGAAATATTGGAATGCTTATTTACCTCATTTAGACAGACTTTTCTTTTAAATGACTTGGAATTATAAAGATATCTCATCTTGCAGTACGGTACACAAAGAGCGCGATACATATTATGACTAATGTTGTGCTTGCTCATTGCGAGCAAATCCTTTCTCTGTCATGATAGAGTTGGTACTGGTGGTTTGCTGTTGGATGAAAGCTAATACTGAATAGTGCAGTGTTAATTCGGTTTTGTTGATGTTTCACATCCTTAACATTAATCACAATGCAGGGTTGTTTAGTTGTACCCTCTCGATGATAGTTTAAAGGGTGTGTGTCACCACTGTTGTTTTCTGTCAACATTTTGATACATGGATGCATGTTGTCCTCCTGAACAAAACAAAAACTAGTACGTGTGGGGTTCGAACCCACGCGGACATTCGTCCATTGGAACTTAAGTCCAACGCCTTAACCACTCGGCCAACGTACTGTTGCCACCAATATGCAGCATACTAATATTTTATTGTAAAAGCAATAATCTTTCGGGTGGTGGTTTTACCTAATTTTAAGGGATATCAAAGTCCCCCTAGCTTTACGAAATGCTCCATATTGGCCAATTCTCATTTTACAATATTGAGATAGGGGAAACAATCGCTCAGAGGTGTTTTATCAGGTAAATATTGAATGGAGTACCATATAAGGAAATAAAACCTCACCAACTCTATATATAGACAACGACGTCACTACGCTATGGTTGACAGTGAATACAGTTGACAAACTAGCTAAGGTATCGAATTTCCTTTATCTGGCGTATATTCGTTTCTGATCGACCAAGAGAAGAGGAAGGCTTTTTAAAATAAGAAAAACGAAATATATCTAAATAAGCATTAAACATTTACTGCTTGTTATTTGTGAATTAATTAATTTAATATCAGAAAATTGAAATCCTTTTCTAACGGATCTAATCACTTCATCACAGTGCAATATAACAAATACAATGGTGTAGTTTTGAACGGTATGAATGTTGACCTACATATTTTCTAGTTATAATACAATGGCACATGACTTACATACACAGTGTACATGTACATGTATTTGCCTGATATAAACGATCAGATGCTAGGTAAATGTGCCTTGCTAAAAGACACTTAACAATGCATTTTTAAAACCTCACTAAGGATCGAATCCGGAACGCCTTAACTCAAGCCATCGGTTACTACTGAAGTACTGCAAAACCGTGACAAGTTCAGATAGCAGTTTGCTCATGTTACTAACGATAACCCACAAAATATGCGGTCAACAAGAGCATTTCAATTTCGCTATCATAATATTACCCCGTGAACGGCTAACTCAACACACACAACAATTTCTGAATTAAGAAAACTTTGTTTGGCGGTGCGATTATAAGCAGCCTATAACAATTTCAGATTTGTGAAAATATTTTAAGGACTTTCTACCTTGAGTGTTTATTGAAAAAACAAATGAATATTTTCTATTCTTTCTCCCCCATGATTTGCTACGGCTGTTATACTTTAGTTTGCATTTAGGCGAGTATTGGAATGAATGAGTAACTACTCACATGGTTTGTTTATAATATCTTAAACATCTCTTAAAGTAAAATATGAGGAAATTATGGATGCTCATGTCTAGTCATTCTAAATAAATAGAAACTTTAACGTTATTGAATTATCTATGTGGTCATTTTTTGTGTGTTCCATTGCAATTGAATTGGGACATTGATTATCACAATACTTGATATTCAATTTAAAGCTAGCAGATACAAGGGGCAAATTCATTTCGTTTGATTCAATATTTCACGAGAAATGGGTCTAATACCCATTGAAACCGTTGTATCAAAAGGTAATTTTGCTCTTGACTAGTAATTCATCAAAATGTCATAATGGCTACTACCAATTATCGCAGAGATATTTTCAGTTTTAACATGTTTACTATTATTTTCTCTGCATATGCTTTCAATCTAGACAAGTTAAGTCATTTGATTGGTCTAGAGTCTTATTTCAAATTTGTGAAACTTAGGGCTAATACAAAGCATTGTTCCTATACTATTTTGTTTTTCTTTAAAAAAAAGCCAGTTAACAAGCAAACTTATAACTTGTCCAGACTGCTGCTTCAAGTTTCGATTTGGGCCATGCAAGTCTAAGGTTCTGCTGACGTCGTAATCCGTTAAAAGGTTCGCTCCCCAACTAATCATAAGCAATAAACGGTAGTCTACAATCTCAAATGAGCTTGTGACAAGCCATATGTCCCCGTGTGTATGCCAAATAGTCTATACCAGACAAACCGAATCACATACAAGACGCAAGTCAGTGTAATGAGGAGGTACTGAAACATTCAGCGTGATTTGCGTCCCGAATTAAGAAACCCCAGAGGTGGATTGTGACTAGATCGCCATCTTTTAGCAGTCTCTGCCATATCTACCATATCAACCCTACACCGCATGATCCAGTGTTAACGGAAAATTCGCAACACATTCTTCTCAATTTTACCCCTTTTGTTATCGGCGTTTTATTTGTATTATTTGTTTTTATTATTTTTCATTGGTCCGTTTACTTTTCATTCGTGTAGACTATCGGTCAACGTGTCGGTGTGTGGGACACCTGGCAGATGACCACCTACTGACCACACGAAGTGGGCATAGAAGTCGACACAATGGCTCAGTAATCTGTATAAATACGGACAGCCTTCCCAGTGTTTGCCCAGCGAATTCGATCGGACACAATTCATTTAATTTGTATTGTTCGTCAAAAATTGTCCTATTTCTTAAGAAAATAGCCGGGCCTTTGAAATCGCTCCCGATTGCCCGTATTAGTGACGTAAGCGGATTTGAACTCGTTCCTCCATACATGTAAATGTATATCTTAAGGTACCAGAATGAGGAACCACGATTAAAGCAATGCAAAAAAAAAGAAATGATTGCTCGTTTTAAGCAATTTTTTTCTTTTGTCACAACGTTTCCCGTTTAATCTAGGGAAACGTTAAGCTAGGCGTCCGAGCCGATCAAGGACACATCGGCCATTGCTTTGAATGTGGCCTATTTGAAAGCTGAGGAATGTGACAATATACCCATTACCTCTTTAACCAAGTTGTGTTGCAGTCCAAATGATTTAGCCACAGGTATTTCATAGTAAAACGTGTGAAAACGGGGTCCTTATTAGAATTAATCAGTGAGCACGTAAACGACTTTAAAACATGGATAACTAAAGATCGCTATTTCGTTTCCCCAACATTGTCTTCTTACATAATTCCCCGGTTTCTTAGTTCGTTTGGGACAAAAGCATGGCCATTAATCCGAGTTGACTTCTTAAGTAAATCCTTCACAACCATAGTTACCTTTTGATTGGGCTGCATATATTTCATTCATCAACTCTTTTATAGAAAGAGTCGACAATTGATGTGCTACAACCGTTTGTTTATTTCTTTGTGCCATGGCTTTATATATTTTGAACTGTTTTGTGATAATACCGTTTAGCTCTTAACCCTTTTTAGCGCTTGAACCGACTTAATGCTTTAGAAAATAGGTTAGATCCAGGACAGCCGCCAAGTAACTAGGCGATTGGCCTGTGGTCTTACCTGTTTGTTGCTCAGAGTATCTTTTCTCATCAAAATTAAGCAGATATTCAAGGTTTAAGAAAGCATACAACACAAACATATATTGTTTACAGGAGCTGGTTAACTCAATATTTCGTATCGAACATTTAAATCATGCTGAGTCATGCAAACACAGCATTTCGTCCTTTATATGGACTCTACAGGGTACTACTGAGGAGGTCCTATAGTGCAAAAGTCTCATCCACGAATAAGTATACAAATAAATGAAGAACCAGGGGAAGTTGCACATAAAGTAGAATATCTGTAACTCAAACTTCTAGTTGTCGAACACCTCTCTACGTCGAAATAATACGAGTTCCCGAATCAGTTGCCCTTTATCTCTCTGTCTTTATATTCAAGACATCTGTTTGTCGAACTCTCTCTCTACGTCGAAGTAAATACGAGTTCCCAAATCAGTGTGCTTGATCTCTCTATCTTTATATTCCAGATATCTGTTTGTCGAACTCTCTCTACGTCGAAATAAATACCAGTTCCCGAATCAGTTGTCCTTTATCTCTCTGTCTTTATATTCAAGACATCTGTTTGTCGAACTCTCTCTATGCCAAACATTTTCATCAGGTCCCTTGAACTTTGAAGGATAGATATTGTACTCTAGATTATGTTAAATACGTCATGAATAGGATTACTATCTTTGACTGAAAAGACGGAATAATAAGGTGATAGAAGAATATTGCAGATCAGAACAAGTCAATGTTCCACAATTTCGATTATCCGTGTAGCAGAGAACAATAAAAGGATGATCCGCCGTACTGCTGTGGAGAGGGAACAATAATACGAGATTGTGCTTCGGTTAACGCGTAAAACATAATATATGAGCAGGGCGAACCAGTTTCTACACGTTAACCGATGCGCGTTCGTGTATTATTCCACTCTCTAGAGATGTACGGTGGAATGTCATTTATACCGCATTTCTTAAACTTTTCTAGAAGTCTTATCTTATTTGTTTGTGATATTTCTCAAATAAACGTTGTGCGTATGAATATGACGACGTGACCTTTTGATGAGCACTTTCGCATTGCGTCGTTTACCCGAGATTCAATAAAGTAAAATGGTGGGAATAACATAAATTCTTATTCGTATTTTTTTCGGATTAATGACTTGTGGCTGTCGATGGATGAATGTGTTGTAAAACGTGTTTACATCTTTGATTGGCTAGATAAAATGAAACAAAAGTATCGTTCTTGGATGTATGAAATTCAAAAGATCGCAACAATGACTTCAACGTTGTGATGTAATGCGTGACACATGACATAAAGGTCTGCAAAATGGAGAACTGCTTAATTCACTCGTCAATTATTTGTAAAATATGGCTAGGGTTTTTCCTTACACAGGGTTAGCTTAAAAAATCACATTCAGGGATGTAATAAAACAAATATTATATGACACAGAAAGAAGAGATCCAGATTTTTGGAATCATCAATGATTTTATATCTTATGCAGGAAAAGGATTAGTACGTGTGGGGTTCGAACCCACGAGGACATTCGTCCATTGGAACTTAAGTCCAACGCCTTAACCACTCGGCCAACGTACTTGATTCTGCCAAAATTAAAGGCCGAAAAGAACTGTAATTAATTAATAAGTAATTATTAACACTTTATACCACTTATGACTCTAAATTCTAAGCTTAAGTTATCAATTGACCCGGGTACCGTTTTACTTAATATTTTATGCTATTGTATTGCCTAAGGTCAAAACAACATTCCCTCTTATTTCGATATTTGGCTAGGCAATATTGCAAACTACGACACCATTGTGACGCTTCCAATGACGTTTCACATTGCAATATTGTACTTTTATTTAAGATGCTGTCAATGTTAATGAGAATTGCGCAGATATTTTCCTTAAGATAAGTAAAACGGTAACTAGTTGGCAGAACTACACCCGGAGGTATTAAAATCTTCCATTAGATAAACCATAATATATATCCATTTCGATGAGTTAAGGTGACTGGCTGATTCCTCAGTCCACATAGAACTAGTTCGCAATATTCCGGACGTAACACAACTAAGGCATATACATTGGTATGATTAATTACAGGAAAATCATTCTGACTCGTTTGCAAACTGCGTGAGCGATTGTATTTCCGAAACATTGCAGAATCCGTACAGAAACGTTACATTTTATTATATTGTATTTCCGAAACATTGCAGAATCAGTACAGAAACGTTACATTTTATTACATTGTATTTCCGAAACATTGCAGAATCCGTACAGAAACGTTACATTTTATTGTATTATATTTCCGAAACATTGCAGAATCCGTACAGAAACGTTACATTTTATTGTATTGTATTTCCGAAACATTGCAGAATCCGTACAGAAACGTTACATTTTATTGTATTGTATTTCCAAAACATTGCAGAATCCGTACAGAAACGTTACATTTTATTGTATAGTATTTCCGAAACATTGCAGAATCTGTACAGAAACGTTACATTTTATTGTATTGTTTATCCGAAACATTGCAGAATCTTAACAGAAACGTTACATTTTATCGTATTGTATTTCCGAAACATTGCAGAATCCGTTCAGAAACGTTATATTTTATTGTATTGTATTTCCGAAACATTGCAGAATCCGTACAGAAACGTTACATTTTATTGTATTGTATTTCCGAAACATTGCAAAATCTGTACAGAAACGTTACATTTTATTGTATTGTATTTCCGAAACATTGCAGAATCCCTACAGAAACGTTACATTTTATTGTATCATATTTCCGAAACATTGCAGAATCCGTACAGAAACGTTACATTTTATTATATCATATTTCCGAAAACTTGCAGAAACAGTACAGAAATGTTACATTTTATGATATATGGTGACCCGCAGACTTTAAAGGTAACATCGGCAGATGTTAACTGATGTAAATAAATGTAAATGAAAGGCAGCACTATTGAATTGTTGTCCGATTTATCTCAACAAAGCCCACTGGAAACATGTATAAATCCTGTAAGATAACAGTCAAACTGCCCGCTTCTCCTCCTTCTACTGTTTATTGTTTGAGTATGTTTCAATTAAAGTTTTACCTAAATGGACATAATTTTGTCCTTAATTCGACATGAACAACAAAAAAAGATATTGTTTAGAACCTGTGCATATAATCCCGTCGTTCACAAATATAGAAATACAAGGAGGTAAATAAGTCAATGTTTTAATTATAGTGACATGTATATATGTATATTCAAGAGGAAACAACATTTATCGCAAATACACTAGATAACGTGCGGCCCTGTGTACCTATATGTCACTGTTTGACCCATTACCAAACAATAACGACATTTGACCACAGTGTTGCAGACGTCTCTGGAAAACATCGTGGGAAAAGTAGCAATTGCTCATGACGAGCATTTCTTTACTACAATGTTTTCTGCCATATCAGAAGGTTATTTTTAATTTCATCACATTTTGAAATGTTGTCTGCAAGCACTTTCAATTTGGGACAGTCGAAAATTTGGCGTTTGGTAAAGGGTTAACAAGTTCGATTGAAATGGTTAAATACATGCATAGCAATGGAATGGAAATAACAGCTCATTCAACATTATCAAAGCACATGATGCCAACAAAGCTTATGTCATCATTATCTATGGGAATACGTTTTAGCAATGTTCGACTGAGTTAGGGTTAGGGTTCTATTAATCCGAGAAGTATTACTAAAACAAATCGGGTGGCGAACCGTTTATCAGTTTCCCCTTATAAGGATATGCACTATTTACACTTATGGTGTCTGACCGATTGTTCCTCTATTCTTTCATGTCGATAACAACCCCGCCCTGATTCGTGTGATGGAGATAATAACCTTAGACTTTACTGGGACGAAGCTCAACCAAATACAATATATAGGATAATTCGATTGTCGTCATGAAAGACAATCAGCGTTCTTATCGCATAACGTTGTTTTTGAGGTGATAATCAAATCATGTTGGATAAACAGTGCAGCACTTAGAGTGGAAAACCTTTTCAAACTATCTTATTTATCTGAAATGTTAACCCTTACGTAACATATATAACTCATTTATCTATAATCATATTGGTCTAAACCCAATATTTCCAAGAATTATGTCTACTTGTCGTTCTACTTGTATTTGGATCTTTTGTTGCTATCAATTTTTATCATTCATAAATTTCCATAAAGGGAACCCAATTGTCGCGTAGTTTTGAGGTCTGAGGTGATAATCAAACCATGCCGTTTCATACGTTTGTTAAACGTTGCAAACACTTTAAGTGGGAATATTATGCAGACTTTTCTTCTATTCGCGCTAGGAGTTTAAATGAAATCATGCGCTAGCCATTACAACACCAATGGTTTCAGTCGAATGTTGTAGTGTTGCATTGACTGAAATATTGTCCGCAATGTTGTACAACCTGTAACTAAATCAAGTTACATAATTTCTTCCCGGGACAGTTTATTGGTAAACCATGACTGTAAATTATGGTGAAATGTACTTTTGATTTTCTTTTTCAATTTTTCTTAAAATTAGCTTTAGAAAAAATGCCTGTAACTACTAATCCGAGGTTGCATTGCGTTAAATGTTCGACGGATAGAAAAGTCATGTTGAAATTCTCAAATTTACATATTTTTTAGCAATGTTTTGTTTTCTTACACAATGTTTCTGGAATAAGTGAAGAATACGTCGTGTTGTTATTATCATAGACTAAATCTTATTGATCATTAGATAAAAAGTAACTTTAATATCGGAGACCCCTGTCCTATATATGAGTTATAGAGGCTCGACAGCTTAAAACACAACCGATTCTGTATTCGATTTACAACATGTAATACTTAGATTCAATCTTCTATCAATTGTATCATATGTCCCTCTGAGTTCCAAATAGATAAATAATGCGCTTCTCTCAGAGAAGATTTTTTTTAAAGAATGAAGCTTAAATCTTACAACGTTCATTAATCAACGTACTTCAACATGTTGACACAATCCATTTATTATAGGACTAACGATACTCTTACATTGAATACTAAGTAGAAAGCAAGTGACATTTAAACACTTGTTCGAAAATAAGAAAATGGTCTTTTAAAACATTTCTTTTCCTGGACAATATTGCATGCCATACTCTACTAGTTATACTGTTTTTCTTTTGTTTCTTTATTATTATTGTTTCAAACGCTTTCTGAGATTTCTATTGACTTTAGTTTGATAAAATAATCCCCATTTAGTAAAGAGGTAACGTGTTATTTTATCTGTTATCGTATCAGTGTATTTGCAATCGGGTTATCGGAGTATTGTATTAGAACATTATTGTATTATCACGTTATAGAATTAACGTATTAGTACAGACACCGTGCTGTTAACGAAGGTGTTAACAAAATAGTCGGTATACCTCTTTCATGTTGATCTTACACAATGGAAAGTAAAGATCGGCGATTAAGCCCTGTATCAAGACGCTGATGAATCACAGCGGCTTTGTTGTTAAATCATATATATGGCAATAATAAAGAAATGTATAAAGATAAAAATTACCTATGAAATTTAAATGAAGAATCAATACAAAGGTCAGAATAACCATAGAAATCTGGTGTAGTGTAGCCTATTGAAATGACATAATGAGGTACAAACGTAGGGACAATAGTGACTCAAGGTTAACTCTATTTTAGAAATGTTTAACTTATTTCTAATTCAACTACAGTTTCTTAGCATAGAAGCATACCTGCTTCAATGCGGGTTCCATCTTACTAAAGCAACATGGCTTCTTCAATTTAAACCATAGAATACTGGGTAATTCTCTAAAAGTTTTTTGTGTCGTTTGCTATTCAAAACCTTAAATATCTGCTTAATTTTGTTGACGAAATATATTCAGAGTAGTTTTCTAAGTTTTCTTAAGCTTCAAAATGATGATATCCTTCATTAAACAGTCTTCTTAATATATCCGCGTTTTAACCCAAACCATTGAGGATATGAAAATGAAACTATATTATTTTTCTTCTTTGTTTTCTTCATAATGATGCATACCCAAAATGTCTAGCAAAATACCATTTGAATACCCAAGTATAGTCTGTTTTACTTTCAATTTGGATGGATCCCGAAATAAATCATTCAGCCTAAACATTGGTTGCATTTTTCATTTTGTTTAAAATTACCATTGGCCAGCGGCATTTATTTACGTAATAAAATTACTTTCCCACTTATTCGGTTTTGGAAAAAAGTCAAACTATGGTTTAAGTTGGTTCATTACTCAATAAATATTCCATAAAGTTTAGCAAGTGTGACTAGACCTTGTGGGCAGTTAAGTTAATAGGTCTTACTCCTTACATGATAAGCCATGCATTACAATATTACTGTTCAAAAAACACCGATGCGATTAGAAAACTTAATAAGATAACGATAAAACAGGAAAGAAGAACGCTTAGTGCGGAGATAAGATCAAACAAAAACAGCTTGGAATACGCCAGGGGAAATATCAACCTTATTGTCAGGCGATCAAATTAAACAAGTTAGAATATGACGAGAATCAAACTATTAATTTATGCCATGATGGTTTCTAGCGTATTCTGCTATAAAACGCTTTAAAGTGAGTCGACGCAAAGACCTTTGTTTCATAGCTTAGACAATTATTGAAATGAGCAGAGTTTCGTTTCCCTAGCCTGATCTATGCCAATCAGAAAAAGAATCCCAGAGTCCACCTCTATTTGGAGCAAGACCAAATACACTGATACAGTGTTACCTGTGTGTATAATATGGCTGTAGACGAAGGAAATAAACAGATACGATCCCGCCCCCTAACCACTCGTTCCGCCTCCGTAAGCAAACCGATTCATATCATCACCGAATCTTAATGAAAACAAATTATATTTCATGGTTATTAAACTGATATTTATGGCCATAACTAAATAATTTAATACACTAATGATTCACGGAGGGACGAGCCATGGGATATTGGGTGTCTGGAACATGGGATATTGGGTGTCTGGAACATGGGATATTGGGTGTCTGGAACATGGGATATTGGGTGTATGGAACATGGGATATTGGGTGTCTGGAACGTGGGATATTGGGTGTCTGGAACATGGGATATTGGGTGTCTGGAACATGGGATATTGGGTGTCTGGAACATGGGATATTGGGTGTCTGGAAGGGTTTAATTGAATTCTAATTCCGTTTTCAATGGATTAACCCTTAACTTCTAAGTGGTAAAAGATGAATCAAAACTTTGCATCACCTTCATATATCACTAAGAAAGCTAATATTGATCAAGCCTAGGTTTATTGTACCTTTATAGTGCTGGAACCGACTTCATGCTTACGTAAGCAGGTTGGATCCCGGCTAGCCGCCAAGTAGATTGTCGACTGGCCAGTGATCTTACCTGTTCGCTACTCTGCGAATATTTCCTCATCATATTCAAGCAGATACCGATGCATTCTTACGACATTGGTAGGAAACATTGCCTACGTGCGACCCAGCTTGGTAGCGGTGCTTTTAAAAGACTGCTGCATCAGGAGCGCCAAAGTGGGGTCTTTTCGGAGTTAATTGTAATGCATCCAATGAAATAATGTGGAGGACAGTGGTTCAGGAGTAGAGCATTGACCTCGGAACACGAGGGTCGTGGGTTCGAATCCCGTAAGTAGCGGGCTCTACCTTGCGACCTTTCATTAATCCACATTCGGCGCGAGTACTCGTTATGTGTCCAGGAAGCAGAATCGAGGGTGATTTATCTAAGTTGTAAGAATCGATGTAAAATAAATAAGTTTAAACTTCAAATTTAATGAAATAGAATACGTAAGAGCATTATTTGACCGCAATGAATATTAAGGATTTATTATTCAAAAATGATTATCCAGGACATGGCAAAAATGATTTTGGCATGGTCTTGATGGTTTATGTCAGTATGAGCTAAGCATTGTAACTGATTCCAAAAGCCTAAGTCGACGAAAAATCACAACACCATACATCATTCAGTTTCCCGATCGATCTGCAGCCATTTGGTTTTTATAACAACACTGATATAAGTTCGCCCATGTGTTTGAGTTTTTGAATATGTAAAAATACTAATGACGGATTATCGATGGTTCTACTGAGTGTGACCATCCATTGTGTTTGTTTTGTTATGTCTCTTCCCTTGATTAATCGTGCATCGAAATATTGCTGAAAAATAGCTGATGCGACTTAAAAGCACAATAAGACAAACAAACAGAACAAAGTTGAAACAATGTTGCACATAACAAACCTAGTCAAAATTCATAGTACAAGATCATTTGCATGATGCAATAGAAACTCGTGAAGGATTAAACCCTAATCAGGTTAAAACATTAATTTATACTCGCTTTGATTGAACCGCTTTTGATTCACACTCAGCAGAAAATTACTCCTTTAGTTATAACGGGTTCCATCAAAATGATATTTTAAATTTGTTATGTGTTTCAAACATAATATTGTAATTGCCCCTTGACTCTGATACCTTCGGAAACACGTTAAGATGGGTGGGATATGTTAATAATCAACAATTCAGTCTATACCTTAGGAACCTGATAATTTGATCAAACTCGAGTCAATGCGATTTCCACAGATCTAATTATTTAATGGTGTTTGTGCTTCAGGCAAAATAATAATGTAGTAATATAATACTATTAAGCAATAGAATCGATATAAATATGATTAGATATAAGAATATGAGATGTAAGTAATGGAGAAACTGCCTTTAATATCTACAAGCATAAATTGTGACATGTGCCTATCTCAGAATACATTAGCTAACAATTGTCTTAGAGTTTTATGAACAACACACTGGTTTTATTTGATCGACTAAGCATTTATATCCTGTCATGTTTACCAATATTGAACCAGGTCGGATATATACCAACCAGAGCATATGGTCAATAAGGTCGACTTTAAGCTAATTATGCACAAAACCTTACAATTTCGTGACGTTTCTGGTTGTTGCGTTGCAGCAGTGAAATCTAGAAGTTGACACGGCAACACCCAACAAGCCCAACAGATATCCGACACGAGTAGGGCGGGTGATTCTAAAAATTAATTGAACCAGTCCATCTGAAAAGTGACTTTACTTAGTCTTTTCGGTTATGAAGTAAACGCTCGTGAACAACGTTGTAAACTACTAATATAGATGCTAATGTTTGATTTTATTTCGTTTATGTGGAGTTTATATCGCGTCAACATTATTTCAATTACGTTGCGATAACAACACAAAATGCTGGAGAAAGATCCCACATTCAACTACCCATCAGGGCTGGTCAAGCCGGGTAGAACCATCGGCATTCCGAAAGTCAGTCAGAATTCTACATCTTTTGGAAATCCAACTGCCTTCACCGGGATTTGAACCCATGCAGAGAAAGGTGTTTGACTTTATATCGTAGCTTACACAGAACAGATGATAAATAAAAAGTGTACCATTCAGAACTGTATAAATGTTTTAACCGTTTCCCAAACACCAAATTTTCGACATTTCAAAGTGTGATGGAACTGGAAAATAATCTTTTGATAGTGCAGAAAACATTGTGGAAAAAGGAAAAATTGCTCATTGGAGCAATTTCTCCTTTTCCCACAATGTTTACCAGAGTCGTCTGCAACAAAGTGGTCAAATGTCGTTATTGTTTGGGAAAGGGTTAAAAGAGTCGTCCTATTCGGGATATAACCTATCTTATACAGAAATGTACGGAATAAACACGTATTGTACTAATAAAAAATGCTGGTCCTCATCCACAGCTTGTTTGGAACAAATGATGTCGAGGGAAAATAATATCATTCTGATCAGAAACAAAAGATTTGCAAATCTAACAACTTCAATGCAACCAACTCTAGTGTTTGTGCTATTCGTGTGATTCAACCTGTTGACCCTTAGAATGCTGAATAATCTTCTAAAAATAGCCTTTGTGTCGTCTGCCTTTCAAAACCTTCAATATCGGCTTATTTCTGTTTAGGAAATATACTCAGGGGAGCAAACAGGTTAGATCACAGGCCAGACACCAATTAACTTGGTGACTGGCCTGGATCTGACCGGTCTGCATAAACATGAAGTCGGTTCCAGCACTATAAGGGTTAATGCTGTACATTTATATAGAAAAGATAGTTAAACATCTAGAATATTTGGAGGAGTATATGCGTGTCAGCTTCACTAGGTGGAAGGGTAGTTTTACTATGGACCGGTTCACCATATTATTATTTGATATAAAACTCCTCATTTACGGGACTCGCGAACTCACGTGTGGTCCCGTCCATTTACCGTCTGGTTTCCGAATACGTCAGACTGCAGTGAAATCTACACCCTCCATCTATTGACACCTGTCAAAGGCTCATTAACTGGCTACCCGTCTCGATAAAAATAACAACAATAACAACAAAAAATGATAATGAAGATAATAACCCGACCTGCTATCTACGTCTAGGGTTAAGTGAATTTTGAGCGGTCTGTCGGATTCGCCACTTGACTTGCCGAGATATCTAGATACAGGGCCGTGCTAGGCGGTCTGTCGGATTCACCACTTGACTTGCCGAGATATCTAGATACAGGGCCGTGCTAGGCGGTCTGTGATTCACCACGCCTAGATATCAGGGCCGTGCTAGGCGGTCTGTCGGATTCACCACTTGACTTGCCGAGATATCTAGATACAGGGCCGTGCTAGGCGGTCTGTCGGATTCACCACTTGACTTGCCGAGATATCTAGATACAGGGCCGTGCTAGGCGGTCTGTAGGATTAACCACTTGCCTAGATATCTAGATAAAGTGCCGTGCTAGGCGGTCTGTCGGATTCACCACTTGACTTGCCTAGACATCTAGATACAGGGCCGTGCTAGGCGGTCTGTCGGATTCACCACTTGACTTGCCGAGATATCTAAATACAGGGCCGTGCTAGTTGATATTGCATGGGATTTACAGCTGTGTCAACAATGTTTTACTTATATTACGACCTTCCAGTGATTACAAAGCATCCATGTTAAGGACAGTGGTCTAGGGGTAGAGCGTCGGACTTGGGACACAAGGGTCTAGTGATCGAATCCCATGAGAAGCGGGGTCTATCTTGCGATCCTTCATTCAGTGCGAGTACTGGCTATGTATCCCGAAAGCAGAGTCGATAGTGATTAATCTTAGGTGTAAGAACTTGTTTCACAATCGATGTAAAATAACTAAGTTTAAACTAAAAGGTATTCTGCCATGCAGTCCTTGGTTGGATCCCCAACAGTGTCGCTGCTTTCGTGGGCGTGTCATTTGGCAAGACACTACAGGGTCCAACCCTTTTAGTTTTTTATATCATCAAAACCATGATGTTATTACAATTTATAAGAATATATACAAATATATATCGATACTTAAGGCCTTGGGTGCCGAACCTATGGTCATGGAACAAAGAGTTGATGTATCCTTTGTTTTCGGTATTCACTCGCATAGCATTTACATGTACCTGCAATATATGGTTAACTCATCATTCCACAGTACCTCAAGATAGTGTCGAGCAAATTCTCCTTTTGTCACTATCGTTTCTATCAATACTATAAAGAAATGATGAATTTTATACTTCTGTATTGTCTTCTCCCATTTAGTTCAGTTTGGGCGAGGGAAATCAAATTAAAAGGATTTAGTTAAATGAAGGGTTTAAGATTATATTAAGGTATGCTATTGATAAGCGATTTTGGCGAGACACTTTTGGGTCTTTATAAGAGTACGTTGGCCGAGTGGTTAAGGCGTTGGACTTAAGTTCCAATGGACGAATGTCCGCGTGGGTTCGAACCCCACACGTACTAACTGTTTTCCTGTACAATATCAGGAACGATTCAACGATTTACCCAAATCGTGACTCATTATAACGTACTTGTAACATTTTTATCCATATCGCATGTAAAACAGATTTTTGAAAGTATTACTAGCCACTCTCTGTCCGGCTTCCTGGAAACACCATCTGTACTTACACCGAAATATGGAAAAGCCGCAAGGCAGTCAACGCTACACATGAGATTCGAACACGCGATAATCGAGTCCCGATTCCGGCACTCTACCCAAAACATCTCATGAAAGGGCTTGGTATCATGTGTTCCAAAATTTTTAAAATATTTCCAATATATCACCAAGCTTCATAACTGTTTTCAACTAATGTCTCCAGTTAGGATCGGTTAAAGCATTGTAAAACAAATTTATGTTTTTAATAGTCACTTTTTTTGAAATGATTGATTCTCAGATTCGTCTTAGGAATCTCTGGTAATAGCACAATACTCCTGATATCAAGCGTGTTGCTGCTGAAGCCTTTCAGAATAACTACGGATAATAAAAACAAGCTAACATCTTTTTAATTATAAATTTTAAATCAACAATGAAATTTCTGTCATATGATTTTTCAGTTAAAAAGCCGTAGGCAAACTCAATTTTATAAAATTAAGCAATAACAGTCTGTGAAAGGTCGAAAAACAAAAAAATGCAATGGCTTTTCTGTCTTGATATCATTCGATTCACCTAGCATGTCGACGAGGCAGCTATTATCACCAGTGTGTGTTATATTTGTTTGCTTTTTTTATGACACGATAAAGTCTCAAGCGTGCAACCCTCCCATACACTAGATATACAATCTACACCTCTGCCATTGCGGTTGCACTCACGTACGACCGTCGGAATGTTGTTTTGTCAGCTGAATCTTCAGCTATTTCGAAGACGTCGTCGCATTTCTTTTAAAATTATTAACCAACTTATATGCATACGTGGCCCGAGTGGTTATGGTTATAGACTTGCGATCTGGAGGTCCCCGTGGCAGAGTTATTTGACAATTCAGAACACAATCTTTTAAAAACTCATCATATTCGTTATCATCGTTATAACCACCATAAACACCATGTCTTTCTATTCATTTAATCATCATCATCATTATAACCACCATAAACACCATGTCTTTCTATTCATTTCAGCATCAACATCCCCCTCCTCCCATCCTCCCCACCTCCTTTGTATCATATTCCTCCTTCTCCTTCTCCTCACCCTCCTCTTTATCATCATCACCATCATCATTATAACCACCATAAACAACATGTCTTTCTATTTATTTCATACTCAACACCCTCCTCCTCCCCTCCTTTGTATCATATTCCTCCTTCTCCTTCTACTCACCCTCCTCTTCATCATCATCATCATTATGATCATCATCAGCAGCAGCGACAGCAACAGCAACATCAGCAAAATAAGAATCATTATCATTATTATTATTATCATCAGTAGCAGAAAATATTTTTTCTACCATCACCATTATTAATACAGCCAACAACAAATGACCAACACCATCAAACCCATCAATAATATCATATTCATTATCGAAATCATTGTCAAGTTTATAAGAATCACCCAGTCTCAGTAGCATTAACATCAACACTACCCTATGACCTTTGTTCCTACCGCGTTATGACGCCATCGTGAGAACAGATGGGCTATAAGATCAAATAACCAGAAACAATTACATTTATATTAAATACTTTAATTTCAGAATTACGACAATCTAATCAACCTTCTATAACCTTAACTGAACAATTTATTTAACGGGTCTCATGCAGTTGGTACCTGGAATAAGTGTATAGAAATATCTCTAATTCCCAGGCTATGTCCATCTTAGTAAAGCATTGTCACCCAATTTCAATTATAGTCTTTCTCCTTTTGAAAGTTGTATCCCAACTACTAATAGGATCCCAAAACATTCCATCTGATGTGAACATAAAACAATCAACTATAGCTTTCGATGGAGGATTTCCACAAGTTATGATAATTCTCTCAACGAGAGGTGGTGGTGTTAAACACATAAACAAAATACTTCATTAAGTGAAACTAAGTTGTGTTTATTATGAAAAATCAATAGCGAATCGCAACTCTGCGGGTTTATTTGAGTTATGAATGGTTCTTACAACATTGCTGGTGGTGTAGAATCAGAAAGAAACGCTTATGTAGCAATTTATCAATTTAGTAAAACAACAGAATGTTAGGGACATTGCGTTGTTTTGCACACTTACATGCAATTTTTGGATTTGGGTACGTGAGTCTCTTTAAAAGGAAGCACACACATCCATACTGGCATTGGACTGAAACTGATGGTGAAGTAACTTTGTGTGTTTCTTTTTACCAGATTCAAACCCGGACCTTTTTCCCAAATAGGGATTTACACAGAGACGAGGAATTCAGATTAACGAAACCTAAAGATAATCGAGGATCCTAGTTTGTTGTAATACTACCCAATTCACATTAAAGGCAAGCACCTACGAATATTGAGTTCGGTCTGAAGTTTGTCTCAATCCGGGCTCTAACCCGGAAGCGTCATCGTTAACATTATTACAATCGGTTAATTGTAGAATCATATAAAATGTTAGTTTCATGTCTACGATTGTTTACGACAGCCTCGCTGGGAAATTATAGTAGCAAAATAGGAAAAAGTCAGGATTTACCTTTCCCACTATTAAAATTTCTCTTTTTTCTATACCAGACGAGTTTCAGAACATTTCCTAAAATGGTAATTAACCGTTATAGTGCTGCGACTGGGATGCCTATGCTAACAGGTAAGAACAAGGCCTGTCGCCAAATAAATTGTTGACTGGCCTGCCATTTAACATAATTGTTAGTCTGATTATCTTTCCTCAACAAAATTAAGATACTTAAAGGTCATGGAAAGCAGACGACACAAAAATCCAAATTCATAAAATTACGCAGAATTCTAAGGATAAAATGGTTTCCCGGTGTAATATTTTTTCGTCTAGCCACAGTGGATATTGTCACTAGTGACAATATTTATTTGACGGGTATAATTTTACCAATGTTAAGCTGAAGCCATTCCTAATACCAGGTAAGACACTACAATCATTTCCTTAACCCACCAATTAAATCAAACGCCATTCTTATATACCTTTTATCACCTCGTGTTCGTAAAATATATTTTTGATATCAATCGATTGCAGTTGATTATCTTCTATGTTTCACAACCCGCGGTATACATCGGGAGTTCATGAGAAAATATCCACGATTCGGTTTTCGGTGACAATTATTCCATTGCGAAAAGTGCTTTGATTTTGCATTATTTCCATTGGTGGCAAAATTAATTGTTCGTATCGCCCAGCTTGTCAGAAAGCCTTTATGAACAAGTGGATTCTGGTTGTAATTGACTATATAACCATTATACGGAAAAGTATAGAAGGCATTTGGCATTTACGGACAAGTAAATCGAAATGTGATTTGGTTTTAACTCTGCTTTCCAATTAAAATATTAACAAAATTCTCAGCAATTAATGATGGTCACATCAATAAAACAAAGCCTAAGGAAACAACAGAAATCATTGGAAGAAACCAATGAAAAGAAATGGTAAACCGCAAGTAAACTAATCGAGCTTTTTTGCATATATTTGTGAGAGTATTCAAATACTATAGGTACGACTCCTAAAATATGAGGTATGGCCATTTAATATTCCAAATTGATAATCTTCAAGAGAAAGCTGCATTTTCTCCGATTGACTTTCAAAACTATTTAAGTAAATGGCGAAAACAATCCTTAAACAGCGGAGATTTCATGTCTTAACGTTTTGAAAGTTGGGTAATTTTCTAAAAAATAGATTTTTTTGTCGTCTGCATTCCAAAACCATTCATTCTGCTTAATTTCGACGAGGAAAGACACTCAGAGTAGCAAACAGGTTAGATCACAGACCAGCCTCCTATTTACTTTGCGGCTGGCCTGGATCTTACCTGTTTGCATAAGCATTAGTAAGTTCAAATACAATAAGTGTTAAGAAATTAATCATACATTTCTAACAAAATCGCCTTCCCTTCTAGAATAAGAAAAAGGAGGACAAAAAAGAAATTCCCAAGAACTTAGATTTGAGCTCTCTCAAATAAGATGGATAAGATAAAGTGTTATTTGGTAAAGTGTAAGTCTTGCCGTGATACGCCGATCTTTCGCGGTTCGTTTGAATAGGGATCCCCCTTCGATTGAATCAAATTCTCTTAAAATTTCGAGAGTAAACACTCCACTCCAGGCATCAAAAGCCTTCCTTCGCTGGTCGCATGATACTCCAATTTAATAATATTTAATTTGTATCCTCTTATATCATTTGAACCGCGTCACATAAAGATGTAGCGCCCTAATTGGTGATGAAATTAACAATTGTATTTGTATATACACATGTTCATGGTTTGTATGAGAAAAAAGACTGTTTGATAAGTTCTTGATTGTTCAGCTCTTAATTCAAACTTCCTTTTGTCATTTAAAAAAGCTATATTTATATTCGCAGAATCATTTGGACAGTACAGGAAATGTACTTCAACATTAAATCCAAAAATGCCTGGCATTAACTTTTTACAACCAATTGATTTCATGTGTTGCTATTTCAAGTTCCTTTCACCTTTTTACTAAAATAATGATCTTCATTTTCATCCCATCTTTTTACATTTTAGAAGTAAAGTTACATACATGCCTGCATATAAATTATCATCTCTATAAAACTAGCATGCATTGAAGTTTGAAAGGATCATTATAAGCCTTAGGTTTTTGTTCAATTTTGTCATATAGTATGTTATACTCATTCAGGTATGCATTTCTGAATAGATTGTGTTTATATCAATAAATTAACTTGTACAACTTCCGAAATGTATCGCCTTTGATCAACCTGTACATACCATTCTGGCTTATCCATAGCGACACATTACATTTTATAGGGTCTGAAGTCATAGAGGTAACTAACATGCAACGCTAAATTCTCATCAAACATAGTACTTTGTATAAGGCTGAGATCAGCCTTAATGAACCTACTAGTTGGTGCAAAGCTATATTTTATGAAGAAGCCTAAGAATGGTTTTGTCTGTTTCTGTCCAATAGTTGATTCCGTGGCGTTTCTTAAAGCGTGCTCTTTTAAGGACACGAGGTTTGGAAATCATTTAGACGGTTTATGGCTTTAAATATTTTATTTTACGACATTCAGCGTTTAAAGGTAAAATCAAAACCCATTTTAAATATGTATGTGTAGCCAAAATGATCTCATAAATAGTAACGACTTACAAAACAAAGGGATTGATCGTTAAAACAAACATTTTGCAATATGTCAGATTTTTGCGATATAAAACGAAAACGCGGGTTAACTCATTTTCCATGTGTGCCTATCTTGTCAAACGACGTATTGGTTTCATCGGTTGATAGCCAGAATAAATGTTTGAACGTCTCGCTTCAACATATATAAAAATATTATACATGTGAGTAATAAGTGGACGACAGTGGTTCAGGGATAGAGCGTCGGCCTCCAGTACTGTTTATGATCCAGGAAGCAGAATCAAGAGTTATTTATCAATGTTTAAGAGCTTCTTTCATAACCGATCATTAGTTCATTGTCAGCAATTGTTGGTCTGGTGTCGTGCCTATCAGCTTTATCGATAAGCCATCCCCAAACGAAAGATCATGTAATATACGAATGTCGTACAATAAATACAAACGTAAAGGTTATTAACGGACTACAAGATATACGATATACGGAAAACACACCAATCATCCACATAATTCATAATTCACAACAAGTATTTTTTTCTCATACGGGACAGCTAAAGATTACCTGAAGTTTCCAGTCACATGTGCGACACCATTGCTGCTTTAACTACCAAGTTACCTTTCTACTTCCGTATCAGACGGTTTCTTCACCTGTTATGACTCAATTGATGCAATATGACATATACAAGCAACAAATCACATAAGTCTTTGCAAATATATTAGCACGCATGTGATGAGAATAAGTCAAATTGATGAAAGCTTAACTATTTTCCGTGTAAGCGAACAACGATAGACTAAAACGAATCATGAGATACACCAGAGAGATCTATAAAAGATGTACAGTGTCATAACATTAGATCTGAGTAGAAAACGAGGGCTTAGAGCGATACTGTTCTAAATGACATTTTTGTCCAAAGTCACTTTTTACATAAAATAAGTCCTTAACACATCCTACATCTACCCTGTAAATGTTAAGTTCAAGAAACCAAAAATAAAGAAGTTATTGCATATTTGTCCTAATGTTACAAGTGCAAATGCATTAAAAACTTAGAGCGATACTGTTACAAGTGATGCACTTGTAACAGTATCGCTCTAAGGCTTTGGATCAAAGTTGCAAAATACAATGAATCTATACTTTTGAGGACAAGATAGTGCTTGACAGTCGTTTAGACCTTTTAAAGGTCCTCAAAAGCTTCCTAAAATAACCTCGCAAGCTTTCTTCTAAGACCCCGGAACATTTCTAGTTCGTCTGTCCTATTTTTTAATGGCGTGATGGTATACCTTTTTCTGAAGGAGTTTTGAGAAAACACGGACGGTCCCTTGGGTTATAATTTTTGCGTTAATTACACGATGTGTGTTGATTTAGGGCGAATATACGGGAGTCCCAGGTTTCTTTCATCCATTCACTGCTACAGTCATTTGTTAACACACACCAAATATCGCTCTTTTTCTGCTCTGTCCTCACAACGCAAAACGTGATAGCTGATATCTAGTTAGGTAATGCATACAGAACACTCGTCCATATTTTGGAAAGTGTGAAGTGTAAAAGCAAGATTAGAATGAGCATTTGTCTCTTGCTTTACACTCTTTGAATGTTGTTTTTCTTTAAACAATGTCGGCACAACCGAACTTCAAGCTGTATATCATTTAAGGTGATATAACGAATTTAAAGATTGTCGATAGAATTCTATTTATTTGTTGCATGACCTGCTATTTATTCGGATGACTTGAAATAATTGAACTAGTACATATGAAGTTTTTTAAACATACAAAGATATCAGTCGTCCAACCGAGCACACAAACAATCAATGATTATACTATCAATTTGAACTGGAAGGAGTAAGAGACTAGGAGAAGAAAAAACTTGGAGGAAACATAATAGGAATATTACATTTTGCCACAAAGTCTTTCTAAAACTAAGTTATATGAAAAGCTATGAAAGGAAAAGAATGTGCTCTTTCATCTGAATCATGATTTGTATCGAGTTTTTTATTTCCTGAAAATCATAAGCTATGTGTAATTGACCTGGAATTGGACTGAGACAAGAGGAATCTTATTTGTATTAAACATGGTGGTGCAATACCATAAAGGTTATGGCTTGATTCGTCGCACGCCGTCCTTTTGGAGATCATTTGCTGGTCTGCTGAATTCTTAACATCAAACCAAATTCCGTGTCGTAAACAATTTAAACGTTAACAGAAATTACCATTATCAATTGGAGTTGAAGATAAACAAAGGCGTAAAATTGCACTCTAGGTTCTGACTTTTTTTTTATCATAATTAGTCAGACTTTCGTTATCAATTATATCTATTTCAAGTATAATGTACAATGTATTATTATGACAACAATGTACAAGTCTAAATAAAACATAATCGCGTCTAATGTTTTCACAAAAATATGTTTCTGCAGCTATCCATCAGGATCCCACATCGAGGCTCCTCGTAAAGGTAAGACCAACCAACCCGCTATGATATGTCACACCCCGGGTTCAATTCCCGACGACTGGCGAGTATTTCACTCTGAAGTGTTCTTCGAGACGACACATTTACCAGCCTACTACTGGTGGGTTATGCAGGGAACATATACGATAATTCTCAAAAGGTAGACATATACACTAATAAATCACAAATTGACATTCTTCAAAAGGTACCGTCTTTTAAGTCAAACAAACCCTGTGACTGCACGTCTTTACTCACGGCTCCTAATTATCGTAATTGAATCGAATCAGTGGCAAATGGCAAACATGACCCGTAATACGTGTATTTGATATGAATTCGATGGATTCACACTCTGTTTTACTCGTTAGGACATGATGTACAGTCAAGCATGTTCGGGGCGATCATATCAAAGTGTGACATGAGCATGGTACCTTTTAAAGACAAGTTGCACCTGTGTAAGTCTTGCTGAAATCCCCAAAGGAGCTTTATGATACATTAATAAATTAACATGATTGAATCAATGAAATCTCACACCATTCGACATTTCATGCAGTCCAGACGATTGCAAATATCTGCAGGTTTGAATGTCAAAAGTGGTTACATGTATTTGTTTCTGTATAAATTCTGTATCATAATCCAATTATCAAACTCATCTCAATGCTTTCTTATTTGGCAACAAGATATGGCTACTCGGAAACGTTTGGAAATATGGCAACGGGGCCGGAACTATTAGGTTTAATGTATACCGAGAACGACCGAAGTAATCCGAAGACAGAATAAATCACAAAATGGTGTAGTATGGGTATTCTACCTTGAAGTTGCGTTAGCTGTCCGGCCATTAGAAATATCGGAAAGCAGGCGAAAGCTACAGGTTCAGAGTTGCGTTAGCTGTCCGGCCATTATAAATATCGGAAAGCAGGCGAAAGCTACAGGTTCAGAGTTGCGTTAGCTGTCCGGCCATTATAAATATCGGAAAGCAGGCGAAAGCTACAGGTTCAGAGTTGCGTTAGCTGTCCGGCCATTATAAATATCGGAAAGCAGGCGAAAGCTACAAGTTCAGAGTTGCGTTAGCTGTCCGGCCATTATAAATATCGGAAAGCAGGCGAAAGCTACAGGTTCAGAGTTGCGTTAGCTGTCCGGCCATTATAAATATCGGAAAGCAGGCGAAAGCTACAGGTTCAGAGTTGCGTTAGCTGTCCGGCCATTATAAATATCGGAAAGCAGGCAAAAACTACAGGTTCAGAGTTGCGTTAGCTGTCCGGCCATTATAAATATCGGAAAGCAGGCGAAAGCTACAGGTTCAGAGTTGCGTTAGCTGTCCGGCCATTATCAATATCGGAAAGCAGGCGAAAGCTACAGGTTCAGAGTTGCGTTAGCTGTCCGGCCATTATAAATATCGGAAAGCAGGCAAAAGCTACAGGTTCAGAGTTGCGTTAGCTGTCCCGCCATTATAAATATCGGAAAGCAGGCGAAAGCTACAGGTTCAGAGTTGCGTTAGCTGTCCGGCCATTATAAATATCGGAAAGCAGGCGAAAGCTACAGGTTCAGAGTAGCTGTCCGGCCATTATAAATTATCGGAAAGCAGGCGAAAGCTACAGGTTCCGTTAGCTGTATTAAATATCGGAAAGCAGGCGAAAGCTACAGGTTCAGAGTTGCGTTAGCTGTCCGGCCATTAGAAATATCGGAAAGCAGGCGAAAGCTACAGGTTCAGAGTTGCGTTAGCTGTCCGGCCATTATAAATATCGGAAAGCAGGCGAAAGCTACAGGTTCAGAGTTCCGTTAGCTGTCCGGCCATTAGAAATATCGGAAAGCAGGCGAAAGCTACAGGTTCAGAGTTGCGTTAGCTGTCCGGTCATTATAAATATCCTTTACTTCATTTGATTTTGTTTGAGTGATCCAATTTAAATAAGTAACGAAATAAAAGCTGAAAATGAAAATCATATGTGATCTGTATATAACATTGTGAGAATAGAGGAAATTTATAGTTTTGGCCAATGTTTTCGTTTGTAACAGTTGTTTCGTTACTCTGCTATCTTTCGTGTATGAAATTGTTTATGTTGAAAGGTGTTAATGGGGGTAGGTAGTTCATACCGTGTGGGGCCAGTTTTATTTACCCTGGGAAAACAGAAAGGCAAGCAAAAAGTACTGAACTGAGTGTTCAAAACCGGCATAGCGTTTAATGTATACAAAATCATACAAAAATACTGTACAAAAATATAACAAGCCTGTTTTAATTGAATATCGTTAAGCCCAGGTATTAAATATTTAACCTTGCATTATACATCTTCCGTTTTTACACTTTGTACACCGTTGTAAAATATTGTGGAAACAGGGACTGCGTCACACTGAAAGTGACCTTTGCACTTCTGCCTGAAATGCATTATCAAATAGTCAACAGATATGTAGCCCCGGATTAAAACTAAAGCAATCATTGGAACAAAATGGGAAGCTTTCATTCAATGCCTGATTCTCATTTTGTCGCGATGTTTCAAACTTTTATTACACTGTTTTCTAAAACATTGTCAATGTTGCGTATGTAGATCAGTTACTAGTTCACGCTTGAAAACAGGCACATTTTACAATTTCTAAATTTTAAATTTTGTATGAATTTGAACGGTTCACTCAAGCAATGATTCATAGTTACATCAATGTATTGTGTTTTAAAACAAACTGTGAATACATGTATGTACAAATTCAAGAATCAACAAATTGTTATTAGTAAGTCTGCGATATTTCATTTGAATCCCGAATATTTAAAAAGATATGGGAGTTTTGGTTTTTTTTGCACAATTTTTCGACATGCGTCGCCATCATCTTTCCCATTTCAAGGACATTATTCACATAAATAGCACATAACCCTTTATCAAATGCACACTTAACACTTCTAACTTCTTCATTATTCTTATTAAAACACATAGTATACATAAATAATGGGAAAAAAATCATGATAACCACAGTGTCAGCATCCAGATCGAAGTAACAACAAAGTAAAGTACGTCTAACAAAGTAAAGACAGGGAAATAATATTTCAGCAAAATTGACCTATGGGCGCAAGGTTTTCAATTATTATTATTATGAATGTGATCTGATTCTTGTGATTTTCCGTAGTCGCCTTCGGGTGCTATCAATCTTAAATAGTCAGATAACCTAATTAGGAAAATGAATCGAACACCTTATACTCCCCACCCATCCCTTGTAAGCTTTCAATTAAATCTCCAACCGGCAACGGTTCAATAGAATAAAAGGCCGGTAGCAGCATAATAGACCGGGTCACCCACCCTCCTGCATGAACCTGACAGTGGAGTACCGTGCAATGTTTGCCTTCGTGCACGTGTTTGATCTGTTACCAAATATTGACAGAATATTAGCGCACCATCAGAAAGAAGTAGACACGTCAAGAGGCATATCGCCTTACGGTGCACGTTCGTTTCATTACCTGTCAATTGGGTGTGACTTTATTGATACCAAACTGTTACAGTAAATTACCGAACCCTTTTTCTAACAAATACAATACCGTATATATTCATTCGTATTGTTGTAATGATCCATATTCATAAGCATTTTGACAAAAGTATTTGTTCATCATGAGCATAATTTTCTTTTGACTTAATAATTATGGTGGTCATCGATACATTATGTAACTGACATATCCGTTCATGCTAGAGATTGTGTTTGTGTTATGTCGACAGAAACAATATGTTACAAAGAAAACAGAACCAAAGAAAAACTCTTGTTCCAACCTCCTATTTATGTTGATTACGCAATGCCTTACGTATTGCGTATTATTCGGCACTGACTCTAAGATGTTAAGTTTATATCTATTCTCTACGCACACTCTCTTATAACAAGAGGTAAAGCTGCAAAGTAAGAAATATGAATACATGTATCTTACAATTGTACAATGATAATTTTTTCATTCTCTTCCAATTACTTCATCCTTAAATCAAACTCTTTCCAAGCTTCCCGTTTCATTGTCCGTTCCAATCAGTTTTTCTTTCACGACCCTCATCTTGTTGCTTTTACGCTAACTATCCAAATGACCATGTCCACATATGTATGCGCAGGCATATTTCTCTCTGTCTCTGTTTCACAGACTAACCAATCGCAGAGCAGGACTACGCATTTTATCACGCATTTTCGTTTGCACGACGTGTTCATCTTTTCCAATCAGCTTACGCTGAATGCCATCTACAACAACCAATCTAGGTTCACTATCTGTACCCAGACAACCCTCCATTACTACTATAGTCATCCCCGTTTGTTATTTCCTATCACAGAAAGAGCTATTTATAGTAACATTCCTCAAATTGGCGGGGGAGTGAGTGGACTCCAGTTCGTATTTCTGGACATGTCACGTGACTGGGCCATATAGTTCGTGATGTCACACTGATCGTAGGCGGAAGTCTGCGCACTCAGCATCGAACCGGAAGTGGAGGAGACGGCTGTCGGACTGGAAGTCGGGACAGGATATCCGGTGTTACGGAGGTACGGCATAGAACAGTTCTGATTGGCTGTAAAGTTTCCCATGGACGAACTCATCCACATGCCATATTGAGACTGGGTGGGGACGGAATTTCCGTTCAGCATGTTGGAAGTTCCCGAGGAGAATTGCGGCCAACTCTCACCGATGTTCAGCATGGGAATGTTTGGTGGCATGTCACGTGATAATCCAGCTAAAAATAGAAGAAATTGTAAAATTTAGTTGAAATCTATAAAAGTCTTATTTTATTTTCAGATAAATAAAAATAGTCTGTTATTACAATGCAAGTTATATTACTTAAAAGAACAAATACTTCTGATGTACTGCTATGTTGTGAGCAGGCATCACAGATTGCGCATCATTTCCGAGTGTTTCTTTAAAAGCAGACCTTTGGATTGTATCCGCATGACAAAAGAAGAAACACGACGTGAAGAAAAATATCTATATACGTGTATTGCGCTTATCTTCTTTTATTTTAGTTACAAAACCCTATTGGATGGACTGAGTCAAATTGATTAAGCTCTTGTTTCGATGACATTGCATAAAGTTTGTATCAATATTTAGATCCGACGACAGGATAATGGCTGCCTCTCGTAAAACGACCGGCCCTCTATTGTGGGGAAATTTATGACACCGGACAATATAAACGAACAAGGTGGGATAGATGACCAATTGTCAGCCGCACGGACAATGGTCAGTCCAATTATCGTGTCCATGCCCGTCAGAACTGACCATCTAGATCGATTCGGGCAATTAAGACACGTTTCTAATATGGACAAATTGGTCAAAATCAAAGGGAACCATTGAAATCGAGCGTAACACTGTCTGGGAAATGTTATGCCAGTACAAATTGAATCAATAACAATTTACACGAGTACAAAGCGATTTTGGGCAGAATGATTTGCAAAATTGGAGAATTTATGTTAAGTAATTGGAGTTTAAGTGTCTCTGTATTTAATTGGTACGATATGAATGTCTTGTAGAAATAGTTATGGTTGACCTCTTGTATTCTGATTTCTTTAATATCATTTCGAAGCAATCCATCTTCAGCTTTAAACCCTATTTTAAGATTTAGCCTTAACAAATGAAAAGACGGATCGGACTTCGTCATTTACTTGTAGGCTGGCCTGTGATCTATCCTAAGCTCGGTTTCAGCACTACAAGGGTATAACTCAGTGTAAATGATACTGAATCAAGATATACAAGCACGAACGATACACCCACCAAACCCCCAATTATTGTTGGAGCGACGGTTTGAGTGTAGTTGAAGCCGACTGAATGAAACATTAAAATTGTTTGCAAAGTCATTTAACTCCCATGAAAATGGCGTCAAGTAAATGTAAGCAAACAAACCCAACAGAAAGTTTTGGTTTAAATGTGCCGTTTGATCTTTAAGATGGCATAAACTTAATGGCCACAGTCATGGGACAAGTGCAGTTAAAACTGAGAACGTGTCTTCGGTTTTTTCCAAATGCCCTGATTTAACCCTTAGAATGCGCGGTAACTTTCTGAAGATAGATTCTTGTGTCGTTTGGTTTCCAAAACTTTACATATCTGTTTGATTTTGACGTAGAAAGATACTCGATGTAGCAAACAGGTTAGATCACAGGCCGGCCGACAATTCACTTGACTTTCATTAAAAGACCTTCATTAAAGAGTATCAAAAACAATGTGAAGAGAAAAGATAATTACATGAATGATTAATTAATATTGAGAATAATGTGGCAAAGGGATGGATCGTCAATAATTAGCAAATTCTTATTTTATCACAATATTTGTTAAAAAAAAATGTTTTGCTGCAAAAGGTGTTGAAACGGATTGTTTTTGGGCATGTGTGAATTTAACTTGATACAAGTAAAATATTTTAACAATAGGTAAAAGAAACCGTTCGTTGATATCGTAGTTTATTTTTAATCAAAGAATATTTTAATCTAAGTTACTGTGTTACTAGTGTTTGTTTCGTGCGATTCAAACCTGATATTATTCGCACGTTCCAAAATGAATCAAACAAAGCCTTCTTATGGATTAGAAATGATACGTTTGAATAAGATTATTCTGCAAATTAAACTATCGTTAGATGTTCATGAACATAAGAATAAATTATTTCAGATACAGCAAGTGCTTGCAAAAACAGGCAAAATAACACTTCTGCATGAGCTTCTTCATGCAGATGATATGTTCATATGATCGAATACGACCGAAAATGATCAAAAGACTATCAGGATACCCTGTCGAACATCTGTTCTAAAATAAGTTTATCGTTGAGCACCACTGATTCATATATTAACCCGTATAGTTCTGAAACCGACTTCATGCTTATGCAAACATGTTGGATCCAGGCCAGCCGCCAATTTACGCTGGCATGTGATCTAACCTGCTTGCTACTCTGAGTATCTTTCCGCGTGAAAATTAAGCAGATATTTAAGGTTTCCGAAAGCAGACGACACAAGCATCTATTTTTAGAAAATTACCCAGCAATCTAATGGTTGGGGAATGGTAATGGCTGTTAAATGTGAACTCATTACAGCGTTGAATGTGTGGGATATTGCCTCAAACGAACCACCATAAACTTGGCATTTAAATTTAATCGACCATCTTAGTTGAATCATGAACACACATATTTCTTTCAATGCCGTTCCCCCTCTTGTGTTTTGTGGTTTGAATGACAATTCAATTTTCGTTTGATTTGCTAAAGGCCTGGAAGAACATGTGGAGTTTTTGTAAGTTTTTAATATTCCGTCACGCGGCCGAATTGCACTGCCTTTCTTTTTTTACATCGGCTTCATTCCGGTACTATGATTTTCTTCTCGATTAATTTCTTTATGATCAAGTGTTAACACCCAACAATGAGCATTTGCAACGTTGGGGCCACTTAAGAAAAATATTTAATCAATGTATAGTTTCAGAGTCCGTATTGAATAGGCGAAAATGTTGTTAATTATTACATGAAAATAAACACAATTTGATTAAAGATATAAAGTTTTGACATACTCCATGTTTGTCTTTCCAAAATATGGTCTACAAGACCGTGGCCAAGATGCCATGTTAGTGTTTATGCTGCTTTTTCAAAAATATTAGGATATTTGGAAGTAAAAATTTGATTTCCTCTAAAACTGTACAACGGCTGTACTATCGTTAAAACTGTACAACGACTGTACTATCGTGAAATATGCAGAAGAGAATAGCCATTTGAAGCAAAACTAGTTTGTATTAACAGACTGCTATCACGAAATGTAAATTAGTCTTTCGAAATTCAAATGCATTACGAAGGTTTTGAAAACCACCATATACAGACATTACATATTTGGCCATGGTGAGACTCTATGAGTTGATTGTGCCTTCAATTGTTTTTTTCCGTTGCATATTAAAAGGCAAAACAAAAAATTGTACTCTTCCAACAGCTTCTTATTTTGGCTTTCAAATTCGCTTATCTAAACTAGCGCCTTTAAGGTAGAATCCCCTTAATCAACCATTTTGAATCTCATTCGTTCGTAGAATAACTTCGGTCGTTTTCGGTACATAATGATCGGGCCTGGAGTATTTGCATTTAACCCAACAGTTCCGGCTCTGATCGACGTATAACGACCGAAGTATACATAGAACAACCGAAATAATCAATTTAAAGAATGAGTTTCCAAACGACAGATAATGGAGATTCTTCTTTATAATCCTAGTTTACATACCTGGTGGTGATCGCCGTTGGTAGGGGTGCGAGTAAGGGTTGTGACGTGAGTTCCGGAAACTGAGTCGGTCACAATGTGGGTTGGACAGGTTGAGGGCGTTGGAGAACTGGTGGTGGGCCGGGGGTGGGACTAGGGCTCCGCCCGGGGGTAGGTACCACGTGCCGGTCACTGAAACGAGATCATAGGGGAATCGATTACACGAGGTTAAATGACAAAACAACGGGTACAGTTCTTGACTAAAGCTAGTTCACCATTACAGAGTGCCAATGTAACCTCACAATTCTGAAATACCTTTGGGAAGTATACGTTGGGTGTCGCCACCCTTCGATTACTAATCGACATTAGCAATACACCTGGAATACCATTGATGCGATGTAAAAGCTAAATGAAACAAATGGGGTACGGTTGTCATCCACTTCCTTAATACCCTTTGTATAAGATAATCAATGTAATTCCCTCTCCAGATCGAATCATTGACAAATCATGCGTTGTCAAACGTTTAGTGACGTTGAATGTCGTAAAAACATGCTACTTTTCGATATCATCCATGAAGGTTTTTCTAAAACTTCTGTAACGTCTTGAGTTAAATATTGATAGCACTTGTCAATTATTGTAACATTTTGTTTCAGGTGAAGAAGGTCACATTTCCCAGAGAAGCCTCCCATAAATCATGGCTGACCGGAATTAGTCGAATACTGTAACCGGAGAAACTCCAATTAATTACTGTATTTCCGGTTAATTGAATAGAGAAGATGTAGATCTAAATCTTTGTACCTATTTGAACAAAACGTTAAACAAACAGATCCGAAGGGCCATATCGTGTTAAAGCCTTTTTCGTTTGAAACCCGAGTTAAAAGTCTATTAACAGTTAATGATATATTCGAAGGCTGTGACCCGAGTTGTGGATTTTAACAAGTATTTTCTAATAAAAGAGATAGATTTGAGGTCAGAAATAAAGTTTTACAGGGTGTTCTAATTCAAAACAATTCTAAATATCATCATTTGCCAAAATGCAAGTTTCAAGTCAAGAACAAACTGGCAGAAAGGATGGAATATGATTGCCTTAAGTGAGTAACCTAACAGTTTGCTATGTCCGTCCAAAAACGCCTACTTTTGATGAGATGGTTATTAATATATGTTCACGTATGCTTAAAAAGACGCAAATAGATGGAACAAATCAAAGCTCTTTGAGATAACACATCCTTAGAAAGGACTCGATTAATGGTATCTTGTTAAACAAAGGAAACTGTGCGAAAACAGCGGTGTTTGCAGCGCAATAGGAAAGGGTACGCCGTTGTTATAACACGGGCAATAACAACACAAATTTGAGGAAATTCCATGAATTAATTTCGATGGTGAATCGCCGTGGGTGGCGTACCGTCTCCCTGTATGATACCCGAAATAAAACAGATATAAAACCCCGCGTCAACACGGGAGAGACAGAGCATCGTGCGACAAGGTGTTCAGGTGTTCGAAAATATACTTTACACAAGTATAATACTAAACATTTTTCAAATTTTTCGGGGAAATGTATTCAAATGCAACGAATGATTCTTTCTCTTTTCTTCCACTGATCATATTTGATTTGGTACACCGCAGCGTTTAATCAGCCTCCACACACCAATGTTACTCCTCCGATACGGTTACGGGTACAAAACTTCGCGAAAAACGGATGCGTGGAGCTCATTTTTTGTCAGTGAAGCGCGACTGTCAGATAACGCTGCTATCTAAGCATCCGACATAAAGACCCCATTGAAAACCGTCATAATGCAATTAAGATATGAATGAGTTTGGGGGACCACACCGTTAAATTGTACGCGAGCGTTTCCGAATCTATCGAGATCGGTTGGTTGACAGCTCAGCCAGATTTAATTGTCAACAACCGTTTACGGGAAAAGTGTTTTAACGACATCGACGAAAGATTTGCTTTCTTTATGATACGTGGGACTCATGTGTAATTTTACATTGTTTCAGAAAGAAACGGAAATACGTATGGCGAAAAATGCATATTGTATTCTATCGCGAAATTGGTCGTAAATAACTTGTAGTTTAATTTCTAAATAAGTTTCGATACTTTACCATCACTGTCGAATTGTTCATCCCGTATATCAGTATTGATTTCATTACATACATTGCAACAATAGAATATTTTGCTTCGAATGAGTATATTTTACTTTCTTTCATCTCTCTGATTTCAGAGTTTTATATATCTCCCTTGCAGCGTTCGTTGAAAGTTTAATGTCGTGTTATATGTTCGTTTTAATGGTTTTAATTTTTTGATTGCATCTGCTGCAGATTATTCAACAGTGTTTAACGGTTGATTGAAATGCAAATCACATCACAGAGGTGTCGCCATTATAGAAAATAATAAAGAGCAGGTCATGTGATGTAGTTCTCAACCAAGGTTTCACCTTCTGGGTTCAAACGGGGACAACTCATCTATGTTCCCCATCTCGCGTTCTAAACTCCTTTTAATTAAATCTATATGAAAATTAAACCTTGAGAAATTATACAATGGTAAACATTTACAGTACGGAATTTCAAAATGGCGATTTTATTTGCTATTTTGGGAAGCGTAGGACTGGTAAATGGTAGAGACAGTTCAATTTTTCTTTAAGGAAGTTCTTACGCGCAAAGGCAATATAACTCTATGTTAGTCCAACTCATTATCAAACTCAAACACGCTGGTTCCTGATTGGTTGTTATTCAACTAGACAAAATAATGATCAAATAGGTATCTGAACAACGGACAGAGAAGAGCAAACCGAGTGTTTTACATTTTGCGTAAGTGCAATTTAGAAAGTGTATTTATTAGATTAAATTTGAAAATGTATGACTTTGACAGAGGCAATACAAATATTGCTCTTCAATTGACCAGTTCGTCGAATACTTATTTCGATGGATGATCGAATGTATAATAAAAGTTAGTTTTACTGGAATGGTAGTGTGTTTGTTAGTCTTACAATTACTAATACATGTACATGTACTTCCATCCCTAAATCGGACCGTGCACGCTATTGTAGTATAACAAGCTCGACTGTCTAATTGAATCCACGTAATATTTTTAGAGTAACAAGCGATGGCAGTGGGCAAGTGAAAAGCTATTTTATATCGGTATGCTATTGAGCGTACCCTACCTTAAAACAAGCAATCATCTCTAACAATGTAAGGCAACAGATCTTGCCTGTATTTTTATGATATATGGGCCTTTACTAAGACATATAATATCGAATGTGTCACTGAATCCACAATGCTGGGTGGATTAATCAGCAATGATAGTTGATAGGTCAGCAGAACTTAAATAGAGCACTGTATTTCTAAACAAGTAACCATCACTTATTCGATAAGCCCTCAGGTCTTGTCTGCATGTGCATGTTATATACGGCCTTCACTAAAGGTAAGCATTAGCAATGTCCCATTGTATCCTCACAATATTCCCGAGTTGTGTTGGGTAGAGTAACCGGCAATGGTAGTAGGTAAATAAAAAGTACTAAAATAAGGGTATGCTATTGAACGTACACGCACCTTTAAACAAGTAACCATCACTAATTCTGTAAGCCATCAGATCTTTGTTGGTTAACCAAAAGGTCGTATCTCCGCCATTTTGTTCGAGAATTGCAGCTTTGATGCAAGCATAGCGCCGGGGTACTTGGCAAATCCAATACGCGGATTTGGGGAGATAACGGTATTAACCCTATTGAAAGCAAACGATGGTAAATCACACGGACTATAATTCCAATTATCAACTTAAGTTGATTGAGACCCAGTTCGGTGTTAGCGGAAGGGTTTACCGTAATTCACCACTTTTATTCTCTAAATCCTCATTGACAGGGAACCCGTCCGTCTCCGGGATAAGGCTAAGATGTAATTGTTGTCCGTCGCTATCGTCTTGAAAAAGATTCATTTAATTCGGGAAATTCGCCGCCTTTGATGTCTATATTTAACACTTCCCCTTATGGGTTTTGTCCAAATCAAAACAACAGTGAGTGGCAGGTAACTATAATCAATTTTGAGTTGTGACATCCAGAAGTAACCATTGTCAGGTATGGTAATCCCTTTGTAACTGGCAGTTTCTGCTTTTGTCAAAGTTACTTTCAGAAACAAAGCAATACAGACTCGGTTCAGTTCTGCTTAACTGCTACTGGGGCTGCTCAAGCTATTGATATATACTATTCTTGATGTGATGGTTTTAACCTTTGAAATTGATCAAATATGAATAAATTACAACCATGTATTACTTCTGTTACGTTGTCGCTACCGGATAATCACACCAACAATATGCAATAATTTAGTCGTCCCTTTTGAAAATCTTTAGCACAGTGTTCTATGTAAGATGAATGGTTACAAGTTTTAATTTTCATTACATGAGTCGGATCACATAGGCCGATGTGTCTTTATCTATTGACTCAAGATTGACCAAAGCTGTTCTGCTCTAACTCAACGTGATTGAATATAGATACGGGTACTTCAGTGTAGTCCATAGTTACGTATATAGATGATATTGGGGTTGGTTTATAGACAGGTCTTATTAATGCCAATTTCTCATGGATACTTGGTATGGAATATTCTACACAGATCTCCGTTTTGAATATACCTTATTTGCATATCATCTACACTTTCAAATTTCCAATTCAGAAGTTTAGGTTAATCGCAAAGACAACAACTATCCATCAAATAGATGACCTTAATACCAACCTATCAGATGTTCAAACTGTTGAATCGTATTTTTTAGCTGGGATTTCTAAAAGGATCTTTTAACACTTTGGCATGATTCATTGAAAACGACGAAAGAAAATCATAGAGGTAAACGCTGTCCCCATATTGACCAGCCCCCACAACTTACACCGTCTGATAGAGCAGATACGGGATGTTTGCTCTTGTAGAATTTTTGCATATATCTCTCAATACGACTCCGGTGAAAGTCATTCATTCAGCAAACTGCCTTAAAGATTTGTTAATCTTCTTATCACCCGCTCGCCACCTGGCCCTTATTAAACAGTCATCTAACATTCTGACATTCAACCAGCTACTACCAGGCATTCCTGCTTCGCTGTGACTTAATTCACCAAGTTTCCCCATGATATCAGTAATCATAAATAACATACGACAATGATTCGGAAATATTCATCAGATACGTTACTAATTATGGTTGAAATGTAAAGAAGATTGAACGTTTAAGGTAGTTATATATTGAAAATTGTGTCTATGTTTCAGACGTAAACGCTGGTGTACGCTAGCGAAAGAGTTGGTCGTAATTTATGGTTAAGTAGGTAGCCGGGTTATCGGGCTTACTTCACAACAACGTGAGGAAATCACGGAAATAACCTTTTTCTCCAAAACGCAAGCGACGCAACAACTCTTAACGGCATTTGAGAAAACATTATGACTATAACAAAACCTGCTTGATATGAGGAAATTATCCTTTTCACGATGGTTTTAATTTTAAGTCACCCGGTAAGCAATTCAAAATTGGTACTTTTGATTGCTTTGGTATTTGTTCTAGAAGGTGTTCCATACAAAACACTTCGAACAAGGTGAAAGGATGAATGTGGCAGAGAAAAATGGTCGGGAAATAACGGCGTTCCCGGGCCCATCTGCAAAATATGTACAAGCTCACCCAAAACTCGAGTTTCAATCGCTAGCGGACATCTTTAAATTACAGTCTTGGTAAATACAAAATTTTTCATTATTTTTGGAACTGGCCTTTTATGGACTTCATATCTAGTCCAATCAATCAAAAGTAATATTTTTGTGAACGCACGTCTCGTTTTTGTTGTCGTTTTTGAGTGGTATTACTCGGTCCTCGTTCATTTTGTACACAAGGGCTATTCAAAGTTTCGCACCTCGACATGATAAGTTTCGTTGACATTTTGACAAAAAGCATTCGAAGCGCGTTTGCAGCGTTTTTATAATTCCTTTCATTGACTCGGGCGGATTAAAGCACCAGCAATCTATCACTGCATGCTTTAGCACAGAACGAATAGGTGCATGGAGAATGTCTAGTGTTTGATAGTAAAATGCAATTTGTTGCAACGCTGTTTCACAAGAAATGTGTTGGTATTTCTATTTACAAGTTTATAACAAACGATCATTTTTGTTTAGACAATACACAGATCTAAAGCTTAGCGAATAATGAAAGAAACAAAAAAGCACAATAAGAGCCGCGGGGGCCTTTTGTTTAGAACATTTGGATTGAAATTGAAATATCAGGAAAAACTATGTATTGTAAAGGACTGATAAATGTTTGATATTATCAACTTAAGAGTCACCAATGATTTTATATCATTGGTAAATAGTCCGACTCCATTTAAACATTATAACTTTGCCAACTATTTCATCCTATTTTCGTCTCAATGAACGAATCTTTCTTCTAGGGGCACCGTTGATTTGTTCGAGACATATGATATATAACAATAAGGTTGGGTAGAATTCGAAATGCTTTTTCAATTCTTTAATTCGAAATCGTCTGTTGATTTGAAATACGTTCAAAATATACTTTCAGTAAAGGCGTCTGAAAGCTGGGGTATTGATATTTATAATAAACCAAAACTAAGGACCTACACAAAATTTAAACAAAATTTTTACACTGAACCTTATATTCTTACTTCAATCCCGAAAATAGAAAAATCGTATTTAGCACAATTTAGATTTGGTATTTTACCTTTACATATAGAAACTGGTAGATATATTGGCCGCCCCATACATGAACGTATATGCATCGTATGTGGACCTGACGCTAACGAAGTAGAAGATGAAATTCACTTCTTATTAAAATGTTCAAAGTATAATGACTTAAGACAATGCTTATTTATCAAAGCTTACAATAAAAACAATGATTTTAATACTTTTACCGATGACGAAAAACTCATCTTCTTACTAAATAATGCTTACATATACACAGCAAGATATATTTATAATGCTTTCCAAAGACGCAAATCAATCATCTATAATTAGTTTTTACATTTCTATTCCTTAATCTCGTTCCTTCCCATGCACTGTCTTGTACACATATATATATTGAATATTCAACTTATTTACTTTTGTTTAAAACTTTGTAAAGTGACCTATAGGCCCAACGTGGCCGGGTGTTGTTAAATTGTTTGTATATCATATGTTGTTTGTACATAACACATGTCACTTAAATAAAATGTTCGTTCGTTCGTTGCTTCTATATTCAATTTTACCAAATGAAAAGCTCACTACATGTTAACATCATTTTCATAGTTACATCATCGCCTCCATATTTCACTTTTTTTTTCGACTCAATGCTTTTGTTGTACCGTGTTTGAGTAGAGGAAAGAGAGGCGTTTTACGACTTTGTCAACATATCGCAGACCTACATTTCAACTTAAAACAAAGGCGTGTTCTTGCTCAATCAATTTATTTTCTTTCCTTCCAAAGGTCGTACAAGGAGGGGTAGGAATTAAGTGATCTCGCGAGATGATATAGGGTTTGATTTTTGTGTTGATCGAGCGCACCTGTTATACTCATGGCCATCAATTGGCGTTTGTTTGTACTGTTGAAGGACCTCTCAATATAACAAGAAAGTAAATCAGTCGAACGAAGAGATAGCTTACAAAACCGACACATACTCTCCCCTCCCTCTCGATCCATATCGAGTTAACCCTTTACCAAACATTAACTTTCGACTGTCCCAAATTGAAAGAGTTTGCAGACGACAATTCAAAATGTGGTGAAATTGAAAAATAATATTATGTTAGGACAGAAATCATTGTGGGAAAAGGAAAAATTACTCTTTACGAGCATTTTTTTCCTTTTCACACAATGTTTTCCAGAGTCGTCGGCAATATAGTGGTTAAATGTCGTTATTGTTTAGAAATGGTTAAATCTATTTCCCCATTTGTGAGCGGTCGAAACTCAAAGAAACCATAAATAACAAATATCCTCATGCTAAATATATAAATGTTCTGTTCTTAACAATAATGTCTCCTTCATGAATTGGAATACAAATTTATTTATGTAAAAATATCAAAGAAGTTCTAGTTATACGAGATGATATTAATTTGTCTAATGAGAAGCACGTTTATTACATCTAGTCTGCAACTATTGGTTCGCAATAGAGAAAAAAATGTTACCACATTTCTTTTACGATTTATAAGATCATTACTCTCCGTGTATTTTAAAATGTCATGTGTTCATGCGTGTTGTATGATGTTATATATTGTATATGTATTGGCCATAGGCGCATAAAGTGCCCGCATGCCTCTTAAAGGGTTGAGTTCAAGAGTTTTATGTTTATTTTTTGTAAAAGTATTGTGACAAAAGGAATAATTACTTGCCACAGTGCTTTTTGAAAGCCGTCTGCTGCAAGACGCAACAATATGGCGTTCTGTGATAATGTGTTAAACTTGTTGTTTTGGTTGGAGTTATATATCGCTTTCAAAAGTCGGGGAAATTATGTTGCTTAGTCGTACACGATAAGTGCACAGGACGATGGCTTCGTGTGTATTCAAACAATCTGTATCGAATAACAGAACAAACATTACACACACTAATTAAAATGATCTCAAGTTCAAAGAATCTTCGTGATTCAATTATGAAAAATGAAACGTGACATAATTCAACGAAAGGTTTACTTTTATACGTTTTACATGAACAGGTTGAAAACACCTGTGTGTCAATATATAAAAGAAGTAACTGTGACATGTGGAGTCTTTTGTCCTAACGTTTTCTTCCAAATTGAAACATAAATACAATTGATATCATTTTCAAGTGATTATCGTCAGTTGCTGCTTATAGTTTCGACCAGTCACATGAATCAATATGATGGATTGGTATAATCTATCGAATGCCAACCTCTTTATTGAATGGTCGGGGCCACTGTTTAAATAGGGTCTCCTCAACCGATACAGGTCCTGTTACCATTCAGACAATCTTAAAGTAATATTGTTAGGGGCCGCACACATTTCTGTTTGTCTTGTCGCGGACTGGCAATGGTCCTTTCATGTAAACACTTGTTAGAACAAATACGACTCTGTAGCAAATTGCTTCTGTTTTTTCCGCCATTACATTTATATGGGGATACGGAATATTCGGTGTGTAATGGGGTAAACTGCTTTGTCGTAGCGTATACGCTTTTGCATAAAACTAACAAAGAAAATGAGTCAGGGCAATTTGACAAAAAGGTCGTTTTTACAAATATCAGCCAAAATTTAGGTTTCATGAGAAAAATGTAATATGTGCAGGTCTTGTGCAGTTCAAATTTGAAAGTATCAATAGTACATGCATTTTTGTCGAAACGTTTCGTATTGTACTGTTGATTATAGAGGTCACAACACATATTGGTTACTTTTGGATCAGGCGGATCACAGCCTATTTAGCATATTTGGTTGAACAATTGTATGAATTATGCTGGTTTTATCTGTTGTCTTTATTTTTCGCAGCGTTTCAATGTAAAGCACTGAATCCCATGATTTGTGTTGTATGTGAGGATATCAAAGGGTATCCAAGATTTATGATTAATGTAGCGAATAACTTACAGTGTGAGAGGGACCTCTGCTGATTATCCAATCCGTCATCGATGTATTCTTTTTGATCAGGTCTGAAAACAAAAGAGAAATATCATTATTAATATGGCTTCGTTTCTTTTAGTGATTTTTCCTCACATATTAGGTTTGTAAATAAACTCTAAAATGAATAGATAATGAGTCATTTTATGTCCATGCATCGGATTGATAAGGCTTTGAGCACGTTTAAGCGAAATGCAGACTCAACAAGTCTTTGTTAACAATGTCGAATTCATTAAGATAAAAATCATATACATGTATTGGCAAGATGCTTTATTTTGACGCAAATTCTTTATCACATTACATTCATGTTACTTTATGACAAAGATTAATAGACAAAGACAGATGCTTTTCAATTAATGTTAGTTTGTCTAGATAAAAATATCTAATTAGAATAAAAAAAAAACACTACACATACCTTTCTTTCGCATCCAGGAATGCTTTTGCAAACGGGTTATGCTTTATTTTCAACGCTGTTATCTGAAAGAATAATTGTAAATACAATAAGTCCATTACCAGATTTTTTTTATCGTTCTAAGTATTGTTATAAAAGTTAAGTATGAAACAAAAGAATCGAAAACGCATTATCAAAATACAGTGTACATGTAAAAATGGTTCGTTCTTGAAAGGTTTATCTAACGCTTCAGCATAAAACATCGATATGAGCGCAAAAAGCAAAGACTGTAATATAGTCCTTTGTTTTATGTAGAATAAAAAGTATTTTTCATTTATTTACAGGTGTATCATTTATTGCTTAAAGTAACTCACATAATTGACAATGAATACTTCAATTAAATCTACATCGTTTCCCTACCTCTTCATTTTGGTAGGCGGTCACTGCAATAAACTGCGTCTCGGAGAAGTTGAATGTGCTGATCCGTTTCTTCTGAGCGTTTGCTGTTATTCTAACCACGTGGAGTCGGGGTTCGTACTTGTGTAGGGAGTTCAACATAATCTGAAGGTAGCAGAGGAAAACAGAATTAAAATATAGGAATAAAAGTGCTCAGGATTTGTGCGTTTCGGAACATTTAACTAATTACGGGTTGGACAGTCGTTGAAACCGAAATACATGTAACATAATTTACCAACCACACTACATAGCGACACTAGTCCAGTTTTCAAGATGCAGTCTTCGAGGAAAAATGTTGACGTTCCATGTCCTAAGCAATTCGGCATAATTTGTCATATTTTTTTGTTCTTCCCTCATAGGTAAATTGTATTGTTTAACATCCCCAGAAACTGGGGGAAATAAAGTTAATAAAACTTTAAAGTTGAATAAAAAAAATAATAAAACTTCTATTTAATCTTTATTCAGTTCTTTGTTATCATTTTTTTTTTCTGGAAAACTAAGACATTTCATATGTTCGTATTTTCTTTATCTTCATTGTCAAACAGTAAACAAACATTTTTTATATTTCATTGAGGGCGTGAGGGCGACTTAAGCAGAAATATCATAACTAGAAGTTGTTTATGACAGGTTTGATTATACATTTTAACTTAATCCCAAAGTAATAAAGCATAACAGAAAATCATCTCCAAACAAAATAGGAGTCTATTGACATTCGTGTCTTTCCCCCGCATATAATTTTGTGACAGACGAGATATATCACATCGTTTCATACTTAGTATAAAAGAAGTTATGAAATAACACAATCCGAACTCATAATTCGTATGTTTTCAAGACATTGCATTCCTTCCATGCACACAATAGACAATCTAACAATGGATATCTGATGAAAATATTCATGAGTACGGTTTTCTATGTGAAATTACCAAGAGGGTGGATAAAAAGTTAACAAAAAATATTGAAGCAAAGAAATGATGAAAATTCATAAGGATGATGTTTATTACATATCAAATTAATATAAGATGGTAAAATTGATACAAAGAGAAAACACTTCATACCTGCCCGCCGCCATTTAACTTGTTGGTCAGCTTCACCTTACTGAAGGATATGGGTTCCTTCATCCAGTGAGAGCCGAAGTTGGGCGAGTCTGGGTGGACGTAGACACTGTTGGGTACGGAGGGTTCGGCCTTTCCGCCCGCCACCCATTCCCCGTTAACGTACTTCCAGCGGTGTGAGTCCACCTGAACAAAGTCCAACAGGATCGTGTACATAGAGTTGGCGTCTAAACCGGATATACTCGACTTGAGTACGGGGAACATGCGTCTGGAAATATAAAACAGAAAAACTATAGTTCTAGAATACATTTATGTATCTATAATTTATCTAGTTACCCTGAGTTTTATATCGTGTCACCATTATTTCACAAATTAAACATAAAATCACATACATTCCAACACGGTTTAAAGCAACATGAATATGGTACGTTGCTTGCTTTAGTATTTCTCCAAATATATCGAAACTCTGATAAAACGTTTGGATATGAAGGTAGACATTTCTGTCAGTATATTCATTTTGTTTAATGGAACAAGCTTATTACAATGTTACCCATGCTTCAAATAAAACTGATATAAGGGAAAATATATGAAATTTATTGATATGTATTCTTGTAGTGCCATGAAATAAGTATTAACAGAAACAAGATGGCAATACAGCGCATTTGTTGACGACTTAACTTATTACCTAGACAAACGATTAACAATAAGGTAAAATGTGCATAATTTGGCGTTGTAATGATGCTTGATTAGCAGGTTTCAACACATTTTTTTAAAGAATGAGACAAAAAAAAATATACGTAAATTAAAATATACCGAATTCTATCATATTATAGAGTTATTTTCATCAAATAATTGGATTATTGGCTCAACCTTCCGCTTATTCTGTTAGATTTACGATGTTCCTGTGATATATGTCCACATTCAACAATCGTAATAATGGCTTAAATATATACAATAATTAGCAGTTTGTATCTAAAATATAACAATGATTAGCAGTTTGTTCTTAAAACAAGTGAAACAATATCTACTAACGCCAATATTGTCTTAACAAGTTTGCATCTCTTTATATGAGGCAGTAAAGAGCTTGAATTTGAAGTTGAATTGGATATCACCGCCTGCATATATAAAATATGTGTTGCATATCCCACCATCCAATATTGTACAATAACAGATCCCCTTGAGATTTCGAGGCCCATATTTGTCTAATTACAGACCCTCTTCAAACTATCATCAAAGGAATAATGGCTGCTCCCCGCTGGATCGCGGCTTCTTGAGATTTTACCATCTCGGATAATGGTATGATCGGATCCAGACATCATTTTAACATTTCCGGTTCGAGTGCAGTTTGATCACAGGACCAGGGTCGCCGTTTACGACTGAATTACCATTTTATGGCTGCATTTATTACACGAATTTACATACAGAAATAGTCCCCCGAAATTACCAAAACAGGAAGAATTATCTTAACATGGTTTTCAATGGATTAAGAAAATAATTTAAATATTTTTTAATTCAATTTTTCTCCCTTTCATTCCTTTCTCTCATTCTGTTTTGATAACATAAAACTCATATTGTTTCATGAGTATTGAATCCTAAAACCCAAAACAATGACACCAGGCGAACAATGCTTACATACACTAGGCCCTATTGGTGTTTTACTATGATTATATCATATCCCACTGTTGTTATATCACATGATTGGTTCAACATCCTCTATGGAGATTTAAATCGACGCAAAGATTATACATTAGAAAAAAAGAAACATTTACGCGTTTTTATATAAGATGAAATGAAGAAAAAAAAGTACAAGAAAAAAAGCAAAAAAAGAAAAATGCGACTTCTGACTGTTTCGTAAAATGTCAGAAATTAGTCTGAATAAAAAAACGAATGAGTTAGAATAAAATTGACCCATATAGAAAAAGAAAACGCGTTAGCTATCGCTTCATTTAAGATTTGGGCTTAATTACAAAGTTAGTTTTGACTAAAGCACGCATCCTATAATTCTAAATTTATAGTAGCACTTTCGAAATTTCGACTGTACTCTTATAACCTTGGAATCGAAACTGGAAGATATCAGAACCAAGATCGAACTAATCGCCTATGTACACAGTGTAATATGGGAGCAATTGAAGATTCATATCATTTTTTATTAGTTTGTCCGCATTATCGCGAAATAAGATGTCGCCACCTTAAACCATATTTTTGTAGATGGCCAACTTTACAAAAGTTTGAAAATATCATGAACTCGATATCGCAACGCACCATCCTTAGTGTCGCTAAATATATTATTAGTGCATTTAAATTTAGAAATATTTCCAATATAGATTAGATGTTAAGCTATTTATTAAATCTATTTATTCATAAAGATCCTTATCTATACTTAGACTGTTCGTCTTGGTAAATTATTTTCCTTTTCTTATGTTTCACCATTTGTATGTAAAATTATATGTAAAATTGTACGGCTATAAATATGTAATGTTTAATGCCAATAAAATTTATGTTATGTTATGTTAAATTAGCTAATAACATACACTAGATACTTGATTTGAACAGTTCCATTTTTGACATGTGTATATGTTCAGCAAATATGTAACCTAAATATCGACAGATGATGATATAAATCAGAATCATTCATTGTTAGTGAAAGCTTTGAATATAAATAGCCAACGAGGAAGACAATAATGTGTTCCATGCTTTATAATCAGTGTTAGTGTGTATGTTATTATGATTCTTGAAATGTTTATATGACAAATTATTGATCTGAGATATACGAAGAATAGAATTGTTAGATATCAGTAATCCGAAGTCTATACATTATCTCAATAAAACACCAACATTGTGCTTCCATCCTCTTTAAGTGGCTTCTATTCCTTATCAAACAATGAACTATAGATGAACACAAAATGTTAATGATTAAGGAGAAAGGTGGTCGGTATTTTTACAGGTAAGTTAGACAACATTGTGGGAAAGGAAACAAATGCTCATATTTCCTTACAGCAATATTTATAATAAACTTTCCGGGCAAAAACATTTAATTATCAATTAATTGGTAAATTGTTTCGAATGACAATAATAAATTCTTAATTCGAATGACATAAAATGAGCAGTTTTCACTTCACGGGGAAAGCACTTTCGAACACCTGTTGAGGACGGTATAAATTGCACTGAATGTAGCTTATAATATAGGCGGCATATAAATATGCAAATGAGTAGTCGAGGATGTATGATGGTATTGTCATGCGTAATTTTAATATTTTTATAATTGACTATCTGAGATGGTTATCACGAATGAAAAGTTTAAAGCCCGGCGTCCGTTATCTTACTATATCTACACTCGCTCAACTTCTTACGAATTCATCTCGTACTGCGCTAAGACTCCGGAGAATAACATCGTACCTTTGGTCACATTCGGCTTTCTTCGGCGTGATTTTAAAGCAATATTTATAATAAACTTTCCAATATTTTTTAAAGCCGAACTGGTCAATGGTTCTTTATGATATTTCTGGTGTAATTGTCATAACTCATTATTGGGACTAGTGCCTGATCATAGCTAAAGGCAGCACCTAATGACACAAATTCAATTAGCAATAAACTCTTTATTTGTGGATTGGTAAGACACCACTGTGACGAAAGAGGAAAATCCTTAGAAAGGCTGATTCTCCATTTTCGTTACCCGTGTTTTATATGAGTTATTGATAGAAATGATCGTCTATACAATATGTTTGTTGTCTAATGGTCCTTGGTTTAGGACCTACCAGAAAATATGAAAACTGTGAGAAAAATGTACGAGAAATGCCAAATATAAATCAGTCAATTAACACGAGATAGTTCCCTAGCACTATAATGTATTTCTGGTTATCAATAACATTCTAAAACAAAACAGAGCCAAATTTTATCAAACAAAATCATCGCCTTCGCAATTCGTTTCGATTATGATTTAGAATTGCTTTCCCCCATACGTTTATTGTTTTCATTCGATTATTCCGCCAGCTTTCTTAAATACACTACTGTTTTCAGCAATAAATTGTAAAGTGGAAAAGTTATGTCTTTATAATGATATTGTTGAAATTATAACATTTTATTCAATTTTACGGTAATGTCTGTATACACCCGTTTATAAGGGTACAATTAATTTAATTTTATAATGGTAAATAACGTTTAAGACTTTCAAAACCATTCACTTTCATTTATGTTAAGACCGTGTTTATTGGTTTCAATTTTTGTGTTTGATTCCTTTTTTATATCACTTGATCCATTTCTCCATGTGTGAATGTGTGACTGGGCAAAGTTGAGAACAAGAACTGGCGGTAAGACATTAGCATTCTCTATTTAAGGTGCTTGCTTATAGATGTGAAGACATTCGAAAGTTGAAATTGATTTTCTTTAAAACTGCACATCAGCTGTACTGATACATGATGCCCTCTGATGAATGGTCTTTATAAACAAAATGGAATCGTTTTTAACCAAAGAACGCGTTTGCATCGTGAATTAACATGTATTTTTATTAAGAAATGTGGCACCACCTTTGAGATGCATTGCATATAAACTTTTAGATAAATTGACGCTTTTAAACAGTTGATTAATGCATTCAATTGCTACTTTTAATATTAAACACCCATACAAAAACAACATTGTTTTAATATTTTATTTTTACTTTCAAATGTTATCTTCTGTGAACAAGAACCTTCGACATAAGGAAAAAGAAACACATATACCAAACGGACACTTTGCTCTTCAACTTAAATTCTCTCAAAGAAGCAATTATCATTGTGCCTCTGTTGTTTCGTAAAGTTTCTTCAGAAAACGCGGTAGAGTGTGACGTATGATGGAGACATAGGTTAAATAGTCATTCGTTATTTGAGTCTTTTTTTTGGCTATGTAAATTATGACAAATGTCTATATTTTTTCAAATTAAAGATTTGTCAACAATGTTTTTTTTATTTCTCAATATCAACAGAATAATGACTACTTTTATTTAAGCTTCTGACCAACAAAGTGAAAGGACAAAGACATCAGTAACCCTTTTAACTAGGCAGAATATGTCCGACATAAGAAAGAATTATTGACAGTCGAAAACGGAATGAAAGCATTTTTCAAGCTGTATGAATGTCTTTAATACACACCATATTTTGATGAAAAAAGAATCTTTTTAAATTAGTGATTCCATAACAATGATGTCAAAACTTCATTTTCTTTTTAAATATGATCTTTCCAAAACAGGTTAAGCGGTTTTGGTCATAATATGATTTTTTATAGTAAATATTTACATTTCGTTTCGGAAATATGATGTGTATTATGAATGTGACTTTCGAGTTCGATGTTTGTTGTACTTTTTACCATTTACGTCAACTTCCGAAATAAAATAAAACGAAACAGGTCTCCGACAAATTATTTGTATTAAAAGTCGAATGTAAAGTTCGCCTAACATTTTGTTAAGATTTCTCTGCTGAATATTTTATAAATATTTGTTGCTGCAAGTTGCGAAATAAAGCCGTCAAATTCATCACAAAGTTATGAAATTCAATTTGAAAACTTGTCGTTTACCATGTTTTGTACAATAAAACGGGTCCTAGGGCCATACTACTTTTAAATACAAGTCCAAAGCGATATCAAAAATCGTTGAGATTTTATCACACGATTTATGATAAACGTCCATGCGATAAAGACCGAGTTAAACCGTTATTATTAATTCATTAACACATCAAAGAATGCCGAAACAGGACGAATACACAAAAGTAGCCATTTTTAATTTTCTACTCAAACAAAAATCAAACATTGTGAACGTCTGGTGGAATGGTGGAATGAGACTCTTGGAAGAATTGACATAGATTGGTTCATTCCATGTGTTTATGGGGTTTCAAACTGCAGACTGAATTAGAAATCAATCGTGTTTTTAAAGCAAAAGGTCCACAGTGTTAATTCTTAAAAAGAATAGAGCCTTAGAAAGAAAAATGAAGTTTTTAAAATGTGCTTTTATTTTTTCTAAATAAACTGATTCCATCCGAATGGTTAGCAAATATTATATTTCAGAAAACTATTTACTTAAAGCGGCTTGATTACAGATGTAAGAAATGTAAGGGAATGTAAAATCTTGATATCTCTGAAACTATACAACAGCTGCCCTATTGTATGGTACGCAATGGGAAATCACCATTGGAAGCAAAATTAGTTGGTATGTTAGTTTATGAAACTTATTAATGTGAATTGATTGGTATTAAGATTCTAAACTGTTGCAACGGTTTTGAGATCTTCTGCGTATAGACTGTGTATATTAAGATGTACCGACACTTTCTGAATTGATTGTGCTGTCAATAACTTCTTATAATTGTATGTCAACCAACATTACAAACGCTCCATTGTTTTAAGGACACTTAATTTCACCTTTCAATTTTTCATATCTCTAGACAAATGTTTTAAAAAATCCCTTGAAAGTATAGCGTCTGTAACGGACGCCTTCAATTGTATTGCTAGAATACCAAAGAAATTTATGAGCAATTTCTTAAATCTATTTTGCAACCAGTCCAAGCATTTTCTCCATATAGCATTACGAGTATTCACTAGGAACTCTTTAAATTTTGGCTAATGCAGGACAGCACAAAGTACACCGTTTGCTTAGAAAATTAAAGGCCCTTGCTCACAGACGAGAAGAATTTTGGATGTAAAAATATAATTCTTTAGAACTATACCAAGGCTAAACTGTTTTATAATTAGCACCAGAGAAAAATCATACAAACCAAAAAGGATATGTATTAAATATTGAAAACCTGTACACAGCGCAAAAATATGTTTTCCAAATTTAAAAGCATTTCAACGGTTTTGAAATCCATCATTTTCTAGCGATATATACGTAGATATACATGTCTTGACACCATCTTAATATTTCTTCTTTAAAACGGTATTCTTCGTTTAATATTACATCAAAATTATAAAACAACTGCTTTTTATATAATGGCATTTTATTTTCATTTTGAAATTATCCCATCTGTGAACAAGCAAGTTTAACAGACAACTATTCCACAGGTGGTTGTGGCGAAAATGAAAACAATATATCATTTACGTCGACAGTCGATTGTTCGGCCGACTCAACCACATAAAAGGGGATGGTCATTTACCTTTTATACCCCCACGTTCAATAACTATCGTCGACACGTACTATAACACCATTTATCACCCAGGACAAATCCCTTCTTTTTCTATCTAACGTGTATCTCACGCTGCTAATACACTGAGCTAATTTTGATGCTTTAAGTATTTAACTCAGAAAACGACCAAATAGCATGCTGGTTACAGATCAAGGTCAGTTTTCTCTTCTAGTTTCTGGTTTGATTCTCACCATGTTAGAATCTATAATCTAGATTAAATAACCGCTAGGTTACGTTGCCATCGTTTATTTAGAAGAAAAGACGCATCAATCTTTGTGAAATCGGGGACAGAGTATGAAGGCATTGTCCTGTACCGTTTGATATAGTCTATTCCGGCACGTTTGAAAAGATTGTAAATATTGCGGTCCGTATTGTAAGGAAATGAAACTTTATTGTAATGAAACTAACTCGTTTTGAAACACTCAGGTAAGGTAATTGATTAACCAACCATCTCGCTATAATGTTGTTTGCAATTCTCTTATTACTGACATTTTCTCGTCAGGTTCTTCCCAGAAACGTGGTGCTGTAGCTTAAAGCAACAAGATCCACAATATGTCTCACTCTAACATGTGCCATAAAGTTTTAAAAAGTATGCATGTAAGACTAACGTATATACATTGTTTTACTAAAGGAATTTCTTTCCATGCATTTGTTTTGTTAATGCTTCAAGATATGCATATTTTAGATGTCTGATGACATTATAGGAATGCGCTAGGAGGAATGATTGGGATTGTTCTATATCTATCGTGCTGCAAACTTTGTTTCTGCAAAATCACAACTAGAAACGAACATTAATTTATCTAACCCCTATAGTGCTTGAACCAACTTTATGCTTATGCAAACAGCATCCTGATATAACGCGTTTGCTTTCGGTGAGTAGCTTCCTCAACAAAGTAAAGCAGATATTTCAGGTCTTGGAGAGCAAATGACACAAAGATCTGTTTTAGGAAAATTATCCAGCGTTCTAAGGGTTAAACACGGTTATCACTTACGTAGTTTTCTAAAGAAAAACGATAGTCTTTCATAAAAAAGACAAAAACGTTTCGAAATTTGCACATAAAGTCCTTTCGGGCTAGTCGGATGCAAAAATTAAATAATTATGATGTTAATCACTTTTTGTTGACTTCATGTAAGGAAAACTTGGAAAAGTTTAGATGTCAAATGGATTCAATAAACCACACATTAGAATAACTTATGTGTGATGCATCTATGTTAAATGAAATGAAAAATAATTAAAATACATTTCTAAATGAAACTATAATCCTCAGAGCATTTTTCAAAGCCTTGCATTTCATCATTACCTTAATAATGTATGTTTTTGAGAGATGACACTTAATTGTTTATACTAAAGTTTCATACTATATTTACAAAAGATTCTTAATGCGATTTGTATGTAGCACAGTTATGTTGTAACATCATTATTATTTGAATTCAGTTCTGTTATCTTGTAATATTCAAATGTGATTGTATAACTTTGCGATTGTAGGTTGATTGATACGACTTCTTCAATATCTTTTATTTTTGCATTTAGCCAGTGACAAATTTGAAAGTCAACATTACAACAGAATCAATTATTTTAGGTGGAAAACCTATTCTTGTGTACCAATATGTTTACTTTCTTTACAAATTGAAATAAAAACTTATTAGTTTTCGGTTTCTCATTTTTCATATTGTGTGCTTTTATAATTAATAATTTGAATAAAAAAAACACCTTGTCAAATCATACACAATTTGAATAAAAAAAAGGCACCATGTCATATCATACACAATATCACTTAATAATTTGATTCACTTAAATTACCTTCCATTTTTGGTGACGATCATTTCGTTCGTATATTCCTTGAACTTGAGCCATAGATCCTTGTCCTCCAGCTTGACGGCACATTTCGACTCGAGACTCTCTGGTTCGAGCTTCCCCAGCGACCCCGACAGGTCCGGGACCATAACATCCAATAAATGATTCAAATTCATCGGCTGATTCTTCATAGTTATTGTAGTCACGAGAGTCAAATTGATTATTTTTCTTCACCCGCAACTATTAAACCATCAATAATTTCCTGAACAATCCGCTAAATTAGCCTCGGTTATTCAAATCGACAAGTCGCATAAATGTGGCGAATTTAACATGGAACGATGATTCGCGACAGCGTAACGTTTTCGAACAAAGTTTACAATCCCTGAGTTTGCTATGGAACAACGTTGATGTGCGACAATTCGGACGAACCTGCAAACTTCTTATGTCAATGATTTTACATTTATTTACTATTAAACTTTCTCGGGTACGTGCGGTTTAATGGCCACCCGCTTTGATCTCGCCGAGCCCGAGATCTCTCGACCAATGGCGTGCGAGAATACGGCGAGAGGCGTGGCTTACCGAACGGAGAATTAATTTTATTGGCCGTGTTGTATGGATTTAAGGATCACGTGGTATTATAATTAATTAATTTCACGATTTGTTTGATGTAATATACTTTTATCACCAGATGTTAACCCTTGGCACGCTGGTTCTTTTTGACGAAATTTTCTCCCTTTTTTAAACATTAAGAGAATTAATACATAAATCATAAAAGAATTAATAATTTGATATACTCGAAAAACATTGGAATTATATCATATATGTCAAAGATATGCCCAAATGAAATCTCACCAAATGTCTTTGTCGTATTCTATAAACTTAGAAGCAATACAAATATACAAATAAAGTAAAAGTACATGACGATTTTAAGACCTACATGTAAAATCATGGTTGTTTCTCATAAAATAATAATTTCATTTCACCATTTGTTCTAATTACACAATTCTCTTGAAGATGCCGACATAAGTCACCTTTAAGCTATAGGTCAAACTATTCCAATTTGGAATAGTTCAGTGTTTTTGTTTGATTTACCGTACTATAATGTAAATGTTCACGGACTAAGATATGTATTTAGGTGGATGTCGTGTTTCTTCTTTATTGAATGGTAGTGTAATTCTATTATGTTGGCTTCGTTTCGGTATTTTTGGAAATCAAGTACAGAGTATAAGAATTAACGCCGATGAGCAATTTTTTCATGTATCTAATCATTTCAAATACATTTGATATGTCATAACATAGTGGTCAGCAAAGCAATACGAGGAATGGGGGGATATTGTCTTAAAGGGCCATTTCCTTTGTAACAAGGTTATTTTATTAATCATGTAGATAATCATTATTTTGTAAACATTTTGTTTAGAATGATGATGTACTGTATTTGTATAAGTCAAATAAATTGAATTTGATGTAAAAAGATTAACAAATTCAATCTCTTTAATTTCATATAAGTTTTGTTCATTCTAACTTTAACCTGTCAATAAGATCTTATAAGAAGGATATCAATAAATCTCGGTAGAAACGGTTCATTATAATCCGATTCGAAAATGGTATTGGTACATTTACAGAACTAGACGGTAAAAGTAAAAATTATGTTCATTTTATTTTCTTTAGTTTTCCCAATTGGTCTTACATAAAATCTTTTTCGTATAGATTCTACTTTTCACGTTTTCAGGGCAATTTACTGTCAGAAATGAAAGCATAAGAAAATAGGTGCTTTAAAACAAAAAAGAAATCTCAACAAAAGGGAGTTGAATAACTTGACTCAAACAAATAATCTTTTTTTTTTATATAGAGCATTGGATAGCGAAAAAGGATATTTATAGCCATTTCAAACATTATATATAATATTCATAACACATGCAGCAAAAGAAAAACGAACAGAAAATTAATTACGCTTGAATTCTTTAATTTTTACACATAGAATGTCAAGTAGGGTCTATATGACAAACGAGTCCAATCTCAAACCAATTCTCAGTTCATCAGTACAAACAACGAACAACCTGTCCCAACACAATCGTTAATTATGATTGTATAATGGGCGCCAATTAGGGACCATATTGGCCCCTTTCAGACCTACACAAAACATATCTAGCGGTTCAATATCGACGAATGTCTTTAATCCAATCAACTTCTGATTGGATTAATGTGCTCGGCTAGTTGGGCCGAGGAATTTTATCCATCTGTTGTCTAGACGAACCTGTATTAATGTCGTGTATACGCGATAAATGTTTCATTTTGACAAATTTGAAATATATTACTCACAGGCCATATGGGAATGTAAATATGTTTGAGCATATGAACTGTCTCGGAAAGCATATGACACTGAATTCCACGAATCCCGAAGGGTATTTACGCTATTGTTAATCTTTTTAAAAAACAGCTTATGGAAAGGTGTATGACATGGTTCATGAGCATATGAACTGTCTCTAAAGCATATGACATCGAATTCACTGATTCACGGAACATATTTACAATATTTTAATTTCAACCCTTATAATGCTGGAAACGACTTCATGCTTATGTAAACAGGCCCGATCTATGCCAGCCGTAAAGTTAATTCAAATACAAGCAAAATAAAAACCATTATCTTGGAGAAATTTGGTCAAGCCAATTGTTAATAGGATGATAATAAGTCGGCTATTCATACTCCTTCAACAGACTTTTCAAAGATTTCTTCAGAAAATATATTTAACTCAGTGTTTATGTTCCAACAGATTGAAACAATTAGAATAACGGCTAATGACCTGAAAAAATAACTTGAAATATATGTAATTATGAGGAAATACTGGTTAGACTGAACTTATATGATATATATGTTTCACATCGATTTTGATGTAAGCTTAAAGCGTATTTGATTCAGTTTCGATGACTGCTTACTGGATACTATACCAGTACTCGCGTCGATTTATGGGCTAGTCCCGCATGTTAACCTCGCTGCTAGCAGGGATCGAATCTTGAACCATTGGTACCAGAGGCTGAGGCTCTACCACTGTGCTACTGTCGGCTTCATGAGCTACATGGATTGGTTCAGTGAAAGCCGTATCAGAGCATTGTAGGAAAACATTTCGGTTCAAACAAATCTCCAATAAGATGGATTTACTGAACAACACTTTGAAATTATGCATTCAATCGATTCTATCATTGGCCACATACAAATTCCAAAGTCATATGCTCCTCAATTGCAGACAAAACTAACACAAACGGCATTACTTTGTATATATAGTTAAAAACTAACAATGTATTTGGCAACACTAAGGATAGTGCGTTGAGATATCGAGTTCATGATAAAAAAAATTAACTTTTGTAAAGTTGGCCATCTACAAAAATATGGTTTAAGGTGGCGACATCTTATTTCGCAATAATGCGGACAAACTCGTAGTACGAAATGATATGAATCTTCAATTGCTCCCATATTACACTGTGTACATAGGCGATTATTTCAATCTTGGTTCTGATATCTTCCAGTTTCGATTCTAAAGCTATAAAAGTACAGTCGAAATTTCGAAAGTGCTACTATAAATGTAGAATCGATGTCGCATGTAAGATACCTATCCATCATAAATCCGTGCTTGAATAAACAATATCAAGAGAGCCGTACTGAGTTTTTGATATTAGCATACCATTTTTTTAAACATATATAGTACTTAGAAACAGGATCCATTGATGAGAGATGCAGATACGTGCGTTCTGTTTCCCTTCGACGCATCTTCACTATCAACGTTCCACGACAATGAAAATCCTCTGTTTTGATAGCGAAATGGAAAACAATGTTGAAGGGCCCATTTTGACATCTAGAAACAATGTAATACGGTCGTCAACCCCGCTTGTAGCACCAGAGTGCCATTCTATAAGCAACCGAAATCGTATCTTTAGACTCTAACAAACGGCAACTGTCTATGAATGTGTATATCTCGTGTAAAAGATCAGCTGCATCGTACAAATATGAAGGAAATCTTAGACATATAATTACTATAGAATGCTTGCATATATTTTATTGGGATGACTATTTATCAAATGGGTCAAAACTAATTTGAAATATGTTAATTGACTATGTGTACCTATAACCACGAGACACTGTAAATGCTCATACTCTATATCTTGTATAAAAGATTTTATCTTGAACTTAGAGTATTAAGCTTCATCTCTTATACTCCAAAATGAAGATTTATGAAATAAAGTTTTATTTTGTGAATGTGTTAAATATCATAGCTAATAAAGGATTTTACATAGAAAGTGTCGACAGGTGCTGCTTTCCAATCGGACAAATGGCCTATCATTATATTCGGGAATTGGTAGACGTAATACATGTAGTTTAAATATAATATAAATGAACAAATGTATATTGCGGTATTCCAATTCAACAGTTATAATCGTTGGCCAAATAATTCTAATAAAAGATTGGAAACCAATCTAATCTGAACAACACAAACTGGAGCATGGATAGGTTCGCTGGACAATGGGATATAAGTAGAACTATAAGTAGAAAAAATAGTGTTCAACACACATGAAACCTTTCATCTATATACAGTGGAGCCTCGTTTATCCGGACATCGATTATCCGGATATCTCGCAATCCGAACGAAATTGTAAGGGAACAGAATTATTTGACCAGTTTGTTGCAGACGACTTTTGAAAACATTGTGGGTAAAGGAGAAATTGCTCGTGACGAGCAATTTCTCCTTTTCCCACAGTGTTTTTTTGCCATATCAGAAGATTACTTTAGAATTTCATCACTTTTTGAAATGTCGTCTGCAAACTCTTTCAATTTGGGACGTTCGACAATTTGGCGTTTGCTAAAGGGTTATAAGTATACACGTGCATACAGACCGTTTATGTCGAACTATGTATAAGACCAGGCCCTGCTTCATTAGTCCGGATTATTCGGTAATCCGGACATTTTGTTGGGAACGGACGTGTCCGGATTAACGAGACATCACTGTAATACATGTACATGTACTTAGTTATCATACTTTGCATGTAATGGGGAACTTTATTTGTATTTTTCTAAAAATATTTATACAATTTAACCTCTATGTTAAGTTTTATCATATCATGTTTTTATCGTGTACACTTGAGACGTATGCATCAAAATTCGCGGCTTCTTTCCCGAATAAACACCAACGTCAGGGACATAGACGCGTGTGTTGATAGTGATTTGCGACCATGTATCTAATGACTCCGTCCCGACATGGCATGGTCGAACAATACGGATCGTCTCAAGACCCCGCTTGTCACACCCAAGTGCGAGTCCCTAACCCGTACTTACACGCAAACGTCAACTGACCGAGCCATTCATTAGTCACAACTGGGTACGTAACATTATGGGGACGGAACGCGTTTTACTCTTTACCAGATAGGGGAAACTTTTGTACTTCCATTTCCACCAAACACGTAAATTAATGTAAAATGAATATGTTTATTTAATTGTAAAAAGTGCTTTTCATATTTATAATTTCTTATTTCTTCTCATTTAGATTAAAATACAATTCAGTTAAGCTTTTACGCAATGACACTTTTTCTTTATTGGTTTAAAACACTCTAAAAAACATAATACAAAATGAGAGAGCATATGAAGGGTTTTAATGAAAAGTAAACTTAAGAAACGTTTTCCCTTTTCCTATACCGAAAGAGTCGGTGTATGCACCAAGCATATATAGTAAATCATTTGTACATGGCTATATGACAAATTCCTTTACTATTTAAATTAAATGTAACAACTAGTACATTTATTAAAACTGATCGAATACAATCACGTTCCTAAATGAGTAGTTGATAAATTATTCTCATGTAATGACTGATTGGAAACGTGAAAATTCGTCTATAAAACGGGAAAGGGTCCAGAGAAAAATAAACACAAATTCAAATACATTTCACCTGTCATCTTCACATTTACGTCACATTTAGAGGGAGTTGTTTGTATTTGTTTGTTTGTGTTTGCGAATGTCTGCTCTTTTACTGCGTCATTTCACGAAATGAAGATATATATACCCGGTGACGTATAAAAGATTAGAACAATCTCTCTTTGTTTCAGTTATACCTGCCTGCGATTGGTTGTTACTTAACTTAAGTCCTTTTCGACCGGACTAACCTTTAAAAGGCTAGGTCTGACTTCATGCTTATGGAAACAGGTTAGCGCCAAGTAAATTGGCGGCTGGCCTGTAACCCACAGTATCTTTCCTCAACAAAATTGAGCAGATATTTGAGGTTTTGAAAAGCAGATGACACAAAAATCTACATGTATTTGTTAAAAAAAAGCCAACATTTTAACGGTTAACTGTTTTGGGATTTGTTTACAAACACCCGATTCTTGATGAAAAAAGTACTCAATACGAAATCAGACTTCTTGAGGGTTTTTCTAAACATTGTAGTACCCGTATAATTTGTCCCTCAACATTTTCGAAGGACGATAGCCAGCAAACTTAGTAGAGCTGTCCAAAATTCATTCGGACAACGCTACTCATTTCATGAGCCATTACTTGTCCGAAATGATGCAGGGTATTACTGGAATCTGTAAAGAATTTTTATCCAAAAATTTGATAAGACGTTTAAAGAGCCCCTTTGTAAGTTTGGTGTTCGCAACCATTTTCCAAACGAGAGAGGTGTTTGTACCTTAAAAACCGTGCAATCTTCTGGAAATAGTGACTAGATTAAGGACGCAAACGAGAAAAAATCATGGAGGACAAATCTCATAAGATAAATGGGAAATGTAAATTTGGGAGGGGGGAGGTGTTAAGTCTGATTTTTGGCTACACGTTCTGTAAATGAAATCTAGCTCGGCGTCTTGAGGGTGCTTGTTCATACATGAGGCAAGATACAAGTCAAAATAAAATGTTGTTGTAATAAATACTGTTGTTTGTTTTGTTGAATAATGAACACAAAATTGATTTATATTTTTTTAATCTACATATATTATGCGATGTATTTCAAAACCACTGCACAACTTTTAGATATGAACACATCGTCATTCATTGTATACATGCTCTGAATACTTAGATATTTGCTAAACTTTGTTGATGAAAGATAGTCAGAGTAGCAGACAGGTTGGATCATAGGTCAGCCGCCAATTTACTTGGCGGCTGGGCTGAATCAAACATGTTTGCATAAGCATGAAGCCGGTTCCAGCACCATAATGGTTACAGTCAAAGGTTCTATACATCTGTGAACAAACAGCTTTCACGCAAAACCACCCTCTGAGTACAATTTCGCCGGGATATAAATACAGAACGATGAAAAAGGACGGTCTGTCTGCATAAGTATAAACCAAACCACAATTCGATTCCCCTTTTCCACATAGATCAGAGACGTTCGGATTTGGCATCGACGGATACCGATCAGTCATCTTACTCAACTCGTGTCGTTTATCCTTTCAACACCAGTCTTCGAGTTTTCACATCTCATCTTCTAACTCCATAATAATTCACTCAGTCGCATCTTCTGCTGTAGAAATATTTTCGACGAAAGTAGATAACGCTCTTAATATGCAAATCATCCTCATATTACAAAGATTTCTAGAACATAATATGAAGCAAATGTGGGTTTTTTTCGTGGTTTTTATTTTCGTCTGATATTTTCTGAAATTTGGACCAGACACAAATCCCTTGTAGGGGGAATAGGTTTAGGACGGTTTACCCTAACCGATTTCAAGATATATGCATAGGAAGGGATGTTAAGTCCGGTTGTCAAAGGGACCCGACTTTCGTTGATAAACAGCATTTTGATTTAAGCATTTATATAACTACAATGTATGTCAAAATCTTACTTGTAGGCAAATCCTTCTTTTATCCAGATATAGATGAAATGTTATTAGCTATGCAATTGTTCGTAGTGGTCTGTAGTTAAGAAATGACAGAAGTCGAGAATAAGGAGTTTAAAATAATTTCAATGCAGTAATATATAAGATAAAAGTAAATGAAAAAAAAAACACAGTAAATCCTATGTGATGGGTTCTCCTTAAAATCGTTTACACGAGATGATTAAAACGTGAACCCACAGCACAGGCATACAATAAGGAAGTGAGCATGTGGAACCAAAATAATTTTGCTAAAAATTGATTTACTTTCTGAAATATCGTCTGTTTTTAAAAATGTTAGATATTGTCTGCTGTATACAAGTAAATAGGTCGGCTGCGTCCAGTAAATGTTAACAGTTTCCTGTTCCGTATCCACCATACTCTAATTGATTATCATCGGCTGACCAAAAACTCATTTAAAAACCTTTCCTCGATTCTAGATAGCCACAACAAAAGAACCAGATGCCCACGTAAATTACAAGGTTTTATAAACGAACACTTTATTCAGACGTTAACTTACAAACGCAATGCATCCAGGCAGTTATCGAGAGAGAATTTCAAAAGCTTATATCTAATATTCAAGTCAACATGAAATGATTAAGTTAATATGATACGATTAAACTTATTGATTTAGGTCTTCGCATAAACTACGCGTTCAAAAGTATTCATTTAAAATAACGTGAAAGGTTTATGACATACGTGATTTTTCTTTTTCGATATAAGCATATTCTCAATCATTGAAAATGTCAACATGAAATGTAAATTTCTAGTTCATTCTCTTATACTACCAAAAGGTTCATCAGGTCCGAATGAAAACGAATAATAAATTAAGTGTGAAAAGGCACGAAATAAATTATTTCATCTTTGATATTTAGCAGGAAGCAAATATATGAAATAAATTATGGTTCATTAGGATAAACTATGCAGTCATTGATAAAGTCTTCTGTGGCAGATGTTGCAAAGTGAGTAATAACAATTCTATAGCGTTATGGGTTAAGACTTTTTTATGTTTTGCCTTTCATATATACTTATTAACTTCGATATTCGTCATATTTCGTCTGTATTCGTTATGTGACTGGTGCTTCAATACTGTGTTCGAATTGCTTTCTATATTTCTATGGTTTCTTTTTCTACTCCTTTTCCCTCCTCAATGTTCTGTTTAGTTCTGTCCCTGTTATTGCATGGTGGAAACTCGATAATGTATTTTAAAACAATTAGGTTGAAGGAGTGTTAATTGACCACTTCACGCTGGACCGTTACATCACCGGAAACTGTGCTGGTCAGGGATGGAGTGACCACTGGTCTGTATGGTCAGACTCCAGACACGGCTAATCGGCCCGCAGTCCCGTATATCCGGCGCACCAACGGCCATAAACTGACCATAAAACTGTAATCAGTCTCTAAGTGGACACCATGTGCTGGAATGATTAATCGATTGTAAGTTGAATGCACGATAATAAAATAGCCACACTGGCCACTTAGATGATTGTGCAGTTTGTTCGAGGTAGTGGCCCTTGTCATGGTTCCGCAGTATTTCGGACAAGAAATTGTTTACAAAGTTCGTAGAGGTGTCAGAATACATTGGGATACCTTTGTGAACTTCGTGAACGGTTTTTTTTTGTCCGAAACGATACGAGGTCTTCCAAAGAGTAATCAACAATCTTACCTCGTATTTTCAATTTCTGGGAATATGTTTTTCCTTTTACTAGTTTTCTTTGTCACATACCTTTTTGTTGGTGGAAAGTAGGGGAAAAATGACGTTTTTTCCTTAATTCATACACGTCTAACGAAATTGTATTGTATTTTAACAAGGTATGTGATAAAAGCCTCTTATAATTTAAATCTGAATACCATAGTTCGTGTTTCACTTTTTACATATATTGTATGCATTGATATGCTTTGTATAGTAGGCATTTTAACCGTGACGCGACTTATAATTAAAATATATATACAATATAGTATGATGGAGTTGATGGTTTCCAATTATTTTCCGTTACTAATGACCTCTGCCGAAGTAAACCAAAAAACTTTACAAATGAAATATTTACGGACACACTACCTTAATATCATAACCTTTGATATCCCACCTTGAAGACTATGTTTTTGAAGTCTAAAGAAACGATTATGACGAAAGGACAAACTGCTCGCAACGAGTCTTTCATTTGTCTTGTTTCAATGATTTATACCCTTTGTAACAAAGAATGGCGAACAAATTTCTTTATATTGAAGTTTCAGTTATTTTGAGACACAGAAGGCTTCGTTGACAAAAAGCCGTTTATAATTTGATAAGAGCTTTACAGTCCTTGGATTGCCTATTGCTATCAATGATCCTGACATTTTTTCACCCTAAATATTACTTATTCAGTCGTTGGACTACAACCGTGCGACCCCATACCCGCTACATATTGCGCTTGGTATATTAACCCTTAGAATGCTGGGTATTCTTTCGAAAATAGATTGTTATGTCGTCTGCCTCCTTAAACCTTAAATATCTGCTTAATTTCATTAAGGAAATATACTCAGTAGCACCCAGATATGATCACAGAACAACGTTGAAAAAGCATCTAAGTACAAAATTCATCAGTACGTTGGCCGAGTGGTTAAGGCGTTGGATTTAAGTTCCAATGGACGAATGTCCTCGTGTGTTCGAACCCCACACGTACTATTTTTAGCAGACGGTGTAATATTGATTGGCTACTACTACAAATACGTTTGTTTATTTGCTTGGTGATTTTTATAAAAGCGGCAACAGCATTACAGTAATATCACGATGTCCGGCTCTAAATGCGAATAGATCCGGCACAGACCAATGTATACCGAGAACGACCGACTTAATCCGAAGATGGAAAAATCCTTTATTGAGGAACACTCCCTGGTTAACAGCCAATACGGGCCGGTCAACCCGGCTGGAGCAATAAGGATTTCGTGAGTCAGCCAGAGACTCTGAATGTAATCTTCTCTTTATCTTCCCATACTACAATATCTGTACCATAGCTACTAGGTAACTGAGGCTAAATAATGCTAAATACACGGTCTAGTAACACAATATACACACAATGCCATTGACCCTCCCTAGGGTACATTGACTTACAGGAATATCATTATGACGGAAGAAGCGATGTTATTGCAGATGAAATTGTTGTATATTGTATTGTTCTAATTTCAAATTACAAAAATCTAGTTCATGTATAGATACAAGGGAAGTTGTGATATCTATGAACAAATGTTGCAGATTCCGTTAAAACACAATAAATCAAAATTCTGAAAATAAGGCTCTTAAATGCATTTAATCAAGTACGTTGGCCGAGTGGTTAAGGCGTTGGACTTAAGTTCCAATGGACGAATGTCCTCGTGGGTTCGAACCCCACACGTACTAAATTTTTTGTCCCTGGGCTGTTGAAGTCTGTGGTAGTGATTTTATTCGCTGCCGTTGAAAATCGAATAGCATTCAATCACATGGCTTGTTTATACATTTTTTTTCACAAGTTACGATTTTGGCCGGAAATACTTTTAATCATAGAGGTAGATGATGAAATATGCATAAGCTACATCACCAACTTCCAAAACCAATAAAGTATTTAATGATAGGTGCTTATAAAGCGGCAACACCTTTTCTTCTATATTGCCATGTCTGGCTCATGATTAAGGTAGAATACCCGTAATTCGCTATTTTAAAACTCATTCTTTCGTCGGATTACTTCGTTCATCTCGGTATACATCGGTCGGGCCTGGAAACCATTCGGGATAAAGCGATTAGTTCCGGTCGAGATCAATAAATACCGAGAACGACCGGAATAGTCCGAGGATGGAAAAATTGCGGATTATTGGTATGGTTCCTTCATCTGAAAACACTCCAAGGCTAACTGACAATATGGGCTGGTAAACACAGGTAGATCAAGGATTTCGTAAGTCAGCCGTAAGACCCCCTTTATCATTTTCTCTCTATCTACCCCTTCTGTAAGATAGGTATCATAGTCACTAGGCAACTGAGGCCCCTAATGTTATATTCTCAGTATGGTAACACTATATACACAAAATACCATGGGCTCTCCCAAATCTACTTTGACTAACTGGGATATCATTATAACGAGAGAAGCGATTACATTTCCGATGACAATAGTGTATTATTTTGCTTTGATCTCAAATTATAGACATATAATTCATGTTTTGATTCAATATAAGCTGTGATATCTATGAACAAATGTTGCCAATGCGTTAAAACACAATAAATCAAAATTCTGAAAATAAGGCTCTTGTATGCATATGTTCAAGTACGTTGGCCGAGTGGTTAAGGCGTTGGACTTAAGTTCCAATGGACGAATGTCCTCGTGGGTTCGAACCCCACACGTACTAGTTTTGTACATTGGCGGATGATATCGGTCAGGTATTTATCCGTTTTAATTAAAAATCGAATTGCCTTCAATCATGTGGCCTTTTAAGTAAGGTATTTTCTATCACAAGTTGCAAGGATGGCCGAAAATACACTTTATCATAGAGGTAGATAATATAATATGTATCGGCTACTACACCAAATACGTTTATTTGTTTGTTTATTTGATATGTGATTTTTAGGTAGCTTTAAGCGATTGTATTGCAGATGGAATTATTGAATTGTATTTTTACTTTTTTCAAATTACAAAAATGTAATTCATGTCTTTATACAATATAAGCTGTGATATCTATGAACAAATGTTGCAAATTGCGTTAACGCACAATTAATCAAAATTCTGAAAATAAGGCTCTTAAATGCATATGTTCAAGTACGTTGGCCGAGTGGTTAAGGCGTTGGACTTAAGTTCCAATGGACGAATGTCCTCGTGGGTTCGAACCCCACACGTACTAATTAGTTTTGGAATATCTCCGATATATATGCCCATTAAATTAAATGATAGTATTGCGAAGTCTTCAAGAATTTTGTTCTGGGAAAAATCTGCTTGTCACAAGCAATTTCTCCTTTTGCCACAATGCTTTGTCAATCTATTCACATACCACAATAAAAGAACTGAATGGGTTTTAACAAAGCTTTCTTAAAGCTTTCTGCTTCAAGTGAAAACATGTTGTCTGCAGGCGGCAAAGAGTAAACGCATGCAAAGGGAAGCAACTCATACCAAATGTCAATATGACCCAGGCGTAGTTATTGTTATTGTCTTCTATTTCGTATGGAAGGCAACATCACCTGTCCGAGCTGACAATGTCATAGAAATCGAATATAGAAACCGGTATGATACAACCTTACCAGGCATACTTCTTGCTGGTAACAGAAGGTAGGACACCGTTCTGCCCTTAGAGTTGAATGTTTGCCAATTCAAACGAACTGTTGGCAGTGATACGAAGTCTCATTCGCGGAAATATTGATCAAAATGATTTGAAACTATGATTTGACAAACATTTGATACACATTAGTGAAAAGTCTAACTCTCGTGAAACAACCGCTCATATTTTGTTAACTGCCCATTGTCTATCTTTTCGAACATAATGGAGCCAGTAGACCACAGGGAATCAGTTTAACCATGGCATAGACTTCCGAATAGTGCTATGATTTATTGGTTTTCTATGCAAAAGTTAATGCATATTTGTCATATATTTATATTTTCTCTGTCGGAACCCCCGCCCACTTCCCCCTGCATTGTATTTATTTATTTTTCAAATCTAGGATTGTAGATTAAAGCCGAGCTTTCTATTCGGTTAAATACGATATCGCGTACGGTAATACTCTCGAAGTAAATTCTTGGAAGAAAGCGGATGTTTCCAAGTGTTTGCACATCTACTAACTCGGATGATCCAGGCTATACATTACAGTTGAATTGTATATCTATGTCTGGACCCCCGACTAAATGGCTACTATATTCTCGCGATAACTCAGGGGAAGCAACTCGAACTAAATTCTCATGATGTACAGTCGTTGTTACCGTTATTCTATTCCATTCAATGACCTGTCTTCGCGTCGATAGAAAGATGGTTGGTTTTTGATGCCCTCTCCCACTGAACGATATCTAAGAGTGTAAACGGACAAATACCTCTGAAAACAGATATATGTCTAAAATAGCCTTTAACTAAACATGTGGCAAAACAAAAGCGCTATTATACAGCTGGTTGAAAGAAATCAAATACTTTCGTCAGACATGTGATGAATAATTATCGTGAATACAAACGAAGAATAAACAATATATACATTTGATTAAAAAAAAGAAATGTAGGCTATCACATATTGTTTCAATTTATTTCCATGGCAACAAAAACGGGAAACTTCCGGAATCCGATTTGGATCTCGGGATGAACATGTTTAAAAATAGTAGTGCAAATAAACAGGTCGTTAAATAAACATGAATGGCCTGGAAAAGAATTCATCTTTTATTAACCTAGTCTTCAAAACAAGGCCTAAATCAAAATTGCAATTTGATGATCACATATGTCAATAGATTATATACTTTTCAATAACCATCATGTATCCATCAACATTTACGTGCCTTTTATGTAGAATACCCATAATCCGCCATTTTTGAACAAATTCTCTCGTCAGAATACTTCGGTCGTTCTCGGCACAAATCGGTCGTGACCGGAACTGTTCGCAGTAAACCAAACAGTTCCAGCCCCGATCGATGTTTACCGAGAACGACCGATGTGTTCAGACGAAAGAATTAATTTCAAAATTGCGGATTATCGACATTCTACCTTAAAGCACATGCTGTGAAAATTATTTTCTACATCAGGTAGTAAACCACTTTCTCAAGACACAGTCTCCATATCCTAAAGAGGTTTTCTGAGGGTCTGCTAAATGGGGTTTAGTATTCATGATAGCTACTTATTGATAAAATCTACAATTTTCTATCCGTCTGTTGATAAAACAATGAAATCAGTTATATTATGGTGCGATAAAAAAATCTGTATGTGCTTCCAAACTGTTAGTTTAAAGGCACATAAAAGGATATGAGTAAACATTATTTGCTAAAGAATTTTTACGGAGTTCTTACCTTTGCAATAATTTATTTTGTGCTTGAAATATAGATGTCTCAAATTCAATCCTGTTTATCAACAATCTGTTGGTTTGTATATTTCCAATATCGATTCTGATTGATTGGTTAAAATAATTGTGTATCACGTGACCAGGTCAGAGGTGTAGAATAAGGCAATCTGAATTATTAAACTGGCAGATCACGATTATTTCTCGTTAGTGTTCAAGTTTAAGTTGTGCTGATGGGTTTGTTTGGTAATAACTATTTGAATGTAACCAAAAGTTTATCAAATAATATAGTTTGATATAGTATTAATCTCCTTGCATGTACTTATTAGACTAATATTAGTTGATGTTTTGTACAGAAAACATAAAACATTGCATGATACTTGTTTAGCGTATACAACAAGCAACAGTTGGCTGGGACTTGAAAGGCATTAAGTGGGTATTATAAACTCCCCACTTCGACTTCCATTCCATGTGAACTTCAAACGTTTATCGAAGGCTTCCGGTAGATGTTAAGATGATAAAACGTTGCCTTAGAAACGATAATCCTAATCTCTCTGGCTTAGCCTGGTGAATCATTTTGGCCGAAGACGTGTACAATAGTACCCTTTCACAAACGCTTTCAGATCAGTGTACTCTGCAGAAAATATGATACGATACGATCCTGAACAGCTTTAAACCTTAGAATGCTGGGTAATTTTCTAAAAATAGATTTTTGTGTCGTCTGCTCTTCAAAACCTAGAATATTTGCTTAATCTTGACGAGGAAATAAACTCAGAGCAGCAAACAGGTTAGATCACAGGCAAGCCGCCAGTTTACTTGGCGGCTGACCTGGATCTAACCTGATTGCATAAGCATGAAGTCAGTTCTAGCGCTGTAAGGGTTCAATACAATTATGAAGAAATGATAAGCCTGAAAAACACATTACTAATAAACCGGAGAATGTCATTCGCAATCGACACACTGCTGTGGGACAACACTTTGCGGTGATTCAAACTTTGTTTTGGCATTATTTATGACCGACTGTTACGTTCGGGTTACCGAGTTAATGACGGGCGGTGATGTTAAAAGAAAGAGCCTTTACGGACCTAACATTTTCTTTGATTTCAAAGAAGGATCGATTCCTTTGAAAACCATCTAATGTGTGCTTTGCAACATCTATCGCCCAGTTTGAAATGATGTTAAGCATGCCTGTCAATCGGAACTACTCGGGTATTTCCGTGAGCTGTGAAAAGCACCTCGGATATAAGCGTAGGGTTACAATTGATTCCTTTATCAAATTAAACGAATTTTTAGATTTCACATCTAAGACCTATTTTTGAAAACAAAAGTAATGTGACGTCATTCTCGCGGGAAACAATATGGCTTCATCCCTATTATTTCAGAGGTGTTTTCATTGGATAAACCCGATGTGTTCAGATTGCCATGCCTGTACCACCCCTATGTTTTAATCTAAATGTACTCTTTGGTAATGAAATACGCATAGAAAACTACATGGAATATGCACATCGAAATCACTGTGACAAAAGGAAAACTTACACATGCCATGGGAACTCTCCCTTTGCCAAAATTATTTCAAATTAATTTTATTGTAAATGCGTTTGAACTCAAACAATTGGAAACTGTTTAGACTAAGCTTTTCATGAAATTTCGCGTTCTTTTATGTTCAAGTGTTCACAATTACGAAATAGCAAATAAAATTACTGGACAAATGTCAGGTGGGGATATCGCGTGACCAATATTTACGATGTTATGTCCGAACAAGATGGCCGCGCTACAAGTAGTTTTGCTTTTATCCCCTACTTTTGTCAATTATAGCCACAGTGTGCCTGTTTGAGTTGACCACCAACTATCGTGTTCTGGTGGTATATGATAACTCATGCTTTATGACACTCGGCAGAAAAATCGCAGTCGAAGACCGACTGCTTTGGACATGCGCGCCCTTCGACTGCGATTTCTCTGCTGATCGTTATATGTACGCCATCATAAAGCATTGTCCGTTACGTATGTTTATGTTTAAATGTCCGATCATCAAATCTTTCCACATGGGTATTTCGACAAATAATTGACTCGGTTTATTAAATTTATTGAGAATCTGAAAAAATGCTGTAAATGAATGCAGAAATCACGCAATGAAAATCAAAGACATCATCAAATGACTGTGTAACTACTACTCATTGTTTGACTGGTGTCTAATACAGATTGTTGTATTATATGTATTGAGCATGTATAACAGGGGGGGGGGGGGTATTTATATTCTCTCTCGTAAATTCTAACTTGTTAACGCAATCCATATGCTGGAACAGGTGAGACTATGAAGATTCTGATTCCATGTAGACGAGGAAATAATCAATTAAACATGTGTATCATGATTCTAATTAAAGGTATGAGAATTTATCCCTACCTTTGGTGCAATGGTTTCATCAGAGAGATATATATCATGTTTTTATATATTCTGTACTTACCTTCGCGATTTGATCGCGTAAACATATGGGAGCAGTTCTATGATACCACGTTCAAAAGTATTTCTCATAAATTTAACAATAAACGATCATGTTTGTTAAACATATTTGAAGAGTTTGTGAAGCAAACATTACGTTTCACTTAAATCATTTCGCCTGAGTTTATACTAAACATACGCACACGTTCGTAAATACTAGTACAATACAAGAGATACGCAAATACCTTAGTAGGAATGGGTATCTGAATTAAAACCAGATATGTCAGATAAGTATCCAATAATTTCCCGCAAAAGTAAGAGCTTGATTAAAGTTTGACATGCTTATTCGGTATTTGCTGCCACATTTCTGTTTGGTTTAAACTTCCACATTTTGATCGATCTTGATCAAGATCAAGAATTCTTTATTGACTTAACCTATACATATTCTCGTCAAGTGCTGACCTGTTTGTAAAATAACAAGAAGAAGAATGAAGAAGTGTTTTCTAATGTTTGGGAGTACACGTTTCTATAAGTATATCAAAGAAACACAGTAGCTTAAAGTGCATCTAACGAAACACCCACTGCATGGCTACGGTGATATTGGGTCTAAACCGGTAGACTGAACACTACAAACATTGTCAAAGCCTATTAAAAAAATATTTAAAAAATATGCATATTGACATATGAAAAAAGTTCTTACAACTCATATCAGCCTTAATTCTTCTTACCTTGATGTATACCAAATGTTCGGGCATATGGCGGTAAGATGAAGCATCGCAAGGTTGTCTAAGATACATGGATACATGGTCAAGTCCATGAACCTTTTGTCTCAAAACGTAGGTCTACCTTAAGACCGCTGTTCTCTGTGCAAATAAATGTTGATGTTCTGCTCTAGACTTTTCCGTGTTCTCCTGGAGATTGTTTCTCTAGTACCATTAAAAGAACGGTTTTCAATTGGGAATGCGAATTTAATTCACTAAGAGGGTTTGAAATAAAAAGTACGATGAAAAAGAGTTGTTTTTCCTCTTATAATTGGTAAACAGTTTTGGTTGGAATGCATGGTAATTGCATCAAAAGTAGATCTAATTAATGGTTTACTTTGGTAATGCGTCGCAGCCAATTTAGTTTATACCTATTTACTCTTTGAGTGCAAAAACATTATGCTACGAATATAGCAATATAAGAAGTTAACATTGTAACATATATGAAACAAATTCTAGAGAGGTGGTAACAATGGTAACTCACATCAATGTTTGTTGTATTAAAGTACTTTATTCTTTGTGAGCGACAGAATCGGTTTGTTTTGTGAATTGAATGCTTATAACAAAGCAATTCTGTTTTTGAAAAGCAATATTGGTATCAAGCATTCTCTTACTCTGAACGACTATTTTCATTTCTCTTATCAAAAGAATGCCTGGCCTTAAAGGCACATGAAAGGATATGAGTACAAATATATTACTGAAAAAAATATATGGAGTTCTTTTATTATGTTCATAAAAGTCATGAAACTAAATCTATGAATGTTGTGAGACCCTATTTAATAAACTCCTTTATCATACGTTATTCTATGTTTGAAATAAAGGTTGAATCATGTTTATCAACAGTCTGTTTGTTTACATATATATTACATATAACGAATTCTGATTGCAATCTGAAATATTAAACTTGCTTTTTTGGGTTATTTCTGTTTGGCTTTCACGTTTAAGTTGTACTGGTGTTGTTTCTTTTAGTGATAACTATTTGTATCTAACCAAAAGCTTACCAAATGATATAGTTTGACAAAGAATTGATTTCCTTTCACGGGCCTTTAATTTCATACTGTAATACACTTGTTGACACTGTACCTTATTGCATCTGTAATATTCTGCCTGGGCATGGACCGGCTGCATGTGGTTCACGAGTTAAACATTTCTTTTTTTACCAACAAATTGTTTCTACCAGTAACAAGTATTTGTAACCTAAGAACGCTGGATACTTTTTCTAAAATGAGATTGCTGTACCTTCTGCTTTCCAAACATTGATTATATGCTTAATTTTGACGACGAATAATAATCAGATTAGCAAGCAGGTTAGATCACAGGTCAGCCGCCAAGTTAGTTCTAACCTGTTTGGATAAGCAAGAAGTCGGTTCAAGCATACGAAGACATGAATCATTGTCAGAACTAGATTTTCTTTAGCTAAATCACGATCATTTTACATTGCAACACTAAGAACCGGTGAAGTAATTATTTTAAGAAGAATTGCGTGCATCAGTGGTATAACAAGATGCCCCAGGTCAGACTCCATGACTGTTATAGCATATGTCTGCATTACCAGGGCCATGTGGAATATCTCCAACCAACGACAGCTAGTGGGTAGGGAAGTTTATGACCCCATTATTGAGGTAGGTATAACGAACAGGGGTAAGCATGTTGTAACGAATACCTGCAGGAAAATAAACCACAAACATACGCAAACAAATTAATCTTCATTCCTGAAGCGGTTGTTGTAAATGTTTCTTGAACAGTGAAGAACGTTAAACGATGGAAAACGGCTTAATTGAACGGAGTTGTTCTCTTTCTTCGTATCAATGTACACCACTCATTCTTGAGTATTATTGTACATGCTCCCTGGATGACCTACCAGTACAAGGCTAGGATATGTGTCTTGCCCAGGGACACTCCACGGTGAAATGAGTGATTCCCCCACCTGTAGGGCCGATCCTATCCTCTCCGTGATTTCCTCGCCTGTAGGACCGATCATGTCCTCTCCGTGATTTCCCCGCCTGTAGGACCGATCATGTCCTCTCCGTGATTCCCCCGCCTGAAGGACCGATCATGTCGTCTCCGTGATTCCCCCGCCTGTAGGGTCGATCATGTCCTCTCCGTGATTCCACCGCCTGTAGGGCCGATCCTATTCTCTCCGTGATTTCCTCGCCTGTATGACAGATCCTGTCCTCTCCGTGATTCCCCCGCCTGAAGGGCCGACCATGTCCTCTCCGTGATTCCCCCGCCTGAAGGACCGATCGTGTCGTCTCCGTGATTCCCCCGCCTGTAGGGCCGATCCTGTCCTCTCCGTGATTCCCCCGCCTGAAGGAACGATCATGTCCTCTCCGTGATTCCACCACCTGAAGGAACGATCATGTCCTCTCCGTGATTCCCCCGCCTGTAGGGCCGATCCTGTCCTCTCCGTGATTCCTCCGCCTGTAGGGCCGATCAAGTCCTCTCCGTGATTCCCCCACCTGTAGGACCGATCATGTCCTCTCCGTGATATCCCCGCCTGAAGGACCGATCATATCCTCATCTTGATTCCTCCGCCTGTAGGGCCGATCAAGTCCTCTCCGTGATTCCCCCGCCTGTAGGACCGATCATGTCCTCTCCGTGATTCCCCCGCCTGTAGGGCCGATCATGTCCTCTCCGTGATTCCCCCGCCTGTAGGACCGTTCAGGTCCTCTACGTGATTCCCCCGCCTGAAGGACCGATCATGTCCTCTTCGTGATTTCCCCGCCTGTAGGACCGTTCAGGTCCTCTACGGGATTCCCCCGCCTGAAGGACCGATCATGTCGTCTCCGTGATTCCCCCGCCTGTAGGGCCGATCCTGTCCTCTCCGTGATTCCCCCGCCTGAAGGACCGATCATGGCCTCTCCGTGATTCCCCCACCTGAAGGAACGATCATGTCCTCTCCGTGATTCCCCCGCCTGTAGGGCCGATTCTGTCCTCTCCGTGATTCCCCCGCCTGAAGGACCGATCCTGTCCTCTCCGTGATTCCTCCGCCTGTAGGGCCGATCAAGTCCTCTCCGTGATTCACCCGACTGTAGGACCGATCATGTCCTCTCCGTGATTCCTCCGCCTGTAGGGCCGATCCTGTCCTCTCCGTGATTCCCCCGCCTGTAGGACCGTTCAGGTCTTCTACGTGATTCCCCCGCCTGAAGGACCGATCATGTCGTCTCCGTGATTCCCCCGCCTGAAGGGTCGATCATGTCCTATCCGTGACGCCCCCGCCTGTAGGGCCGATCATGTCCTCTCCGTGATTAACCCGCCTGTAGGACCGATCCTCTCCGTGATTTCCCCGCCTGTAGGACAGATCCTGTCCTCTCCGTGATTCCCCCGCCTGAAGGACCGATCATGTTCTCTCCGTGATTCCCCCGCCTGTAGGGCCGATCATGTCCTCTCCGTGATCCCCCGCCTCTAGGACCGACCATGTCCTCTCCGTGATTCCCCCGCCTGTAGGGCCGATCATGTCCTCTCCGTGATTCCCCCGCCTGAATGACCGATCATGTCCTCTCCGTGATTCCCCCGCCTGAAGGACCGATCATGACCTCTCCGTGATTCCCCCGCCTGTAGGACCGATCATGTCGTCTCCGTGATTCTCCCGCCTGTAGGACCGATCTTGTCCTCTTCGTGATTCCTCCGCCTGTAGGACTGATCCTGTCCTCTCTATGATTCCCCCACCTGTAGGACCGATCCTGTCCTCTCTGTGGTTCCCCCGCCTGTAGGACCGATCCTGTACTCCCCCGTGCCTTAGCAGACCTTCATTGATCTATATAACCTTGTATATGGCGGCGCATTCATATCTTGTATCTTACTGTACAAGTGTCCTTGATATATTTAATAGGGTCCCTTGACTGCGTGAGTCAAAATTGGTTGTCATGGATACAATCTTATATAAAAGTACTTAATTGTAATGTGACAGGTCTTTAAACGCGTCTAGAAGAGACAACTTACATGACGTGTTACCTTACAATATTGTTTACCTCTCAAATTTGAGATAAAAGTTACTGACTTACGCGATACCTTAGCATAAAATGATCAGTAAACCGCTTCCCGGAAGCGTAACGCATTGACTTTTATCTTACAGCTTTCCATTTTGAATTTCTTACCTTAACACCACCATCCAAGCAATCACGTAAATCACGTCTGATCGAATGGATTTGTCAACCAAACTAAGGTTACTTATGGTAGCTCTTTGGGTGAAAACGTGAAGACGCGGACCAAAGTCTTATCTTCCTCACATATCACAGACGAACCATTCTAATGTAATGGCAAAATCATATTGCCAAGAAAAAGGATGTATTGGAGAATCATCTATGTAGTTTGAGGATTACTCACAATCCTTTACTTAAATCATGAATTCCATTATTGATGTTAATTCTAGTATTGATGTAAATTCCATTATTGATGTGTTGAGGGAACACAACCGTTTAATCTCTGGGAGACGATTCAAACAAGTGCTAACACCATAGGTATTGGAGATGTTAACAAGTATTGTTTTCACTGGACTAGAAATAATTAGAACAGTGAGTAAAGAAAATGGTTAATTATGCGTAAGGCTCACTGTTTTTTTAGAAGGGGATTTAAATAGAAAAAAAAAAAAAACATTTAGCACATTACTCCCTAACGCCACTTTTTTTGCGTCTTGCAGCAGTAAGCTTTCAAAAAGTATTGTTGCAAAAGGGGCATTTGCTTGTCACAATTTATTTACATATCACAAAAGCAGAACTGAAAGGTTTTTCACATGTTTACAAAGATTTTCTAAACTCGTCTTCTTCAAGTAAAACAATGTCGTCTGCAGGTGGTATAAAGTTAAGAGATGTCTGTTTTACGAGGTCTAGGGAAAATAATCACCAACTATTCTGTATAAAATCTCCATCAGTGAACTACCATCGTCGACCCTTGACCCTGCCATCACCACTCATTTATTTCGGAGGTTACTGGATCACGTGCAGGGGGTAATTAGAAGCGCGTGCTATTCCCGAGATATGAAAACTATAACCCATACGCATGTTTTACCCTTCGTTAAACGGGCTCCTCTTAACGCCTGTTAAATAGGCTTGTAGCGTTTATATTGTATTACATTCAAACATAAGGCAGTATCCAGATAAAATAATCGTGTTACCTTCTCGTGTGTGGGTACTGGTGGAAAAGTCATAAACAGTTTATAATAGAGTAGATTCATCATAGTCCAGTGCAAAGGTCTCTTACATGTTAACTAGTCTCATTAGCTTTTCTCATCAAATTTAAGCGAATATTTAAGATTTTGGAAAGCGGACGACGCAAAAATATATTTTTAGAAAATTACCCAACATTCTATGGGTAAGTATAACCTATTTTCTTAAATGACTTGTTGAAATGCCGTAATGCGTTCTCGATCGACGGCGGTTGTGAACAAACCTCGATACTACACAATTTTGACAAGGCAAAACGAAAGTTCTTCGGAGCGATGAAGTATATCTAGACAATATCACCATTTTAAATCTTCGTGTAAAAAACTTTATAAAGAAAAGAAAAATACGCCAGAAACCTCAAGACCATAAGCTGATATCAATTAAGCTTGATACATCAAATTGAAGTACATGTTTATTCTAGAGTGCATGAAAACATGTTTTAATAAGCATCGAATGCACTTATACGAGTATATCAACAGCTTGTTACTATCTCTCAATTCTTTCTTCGCGCAGTTTTTAATCATTTCACCTTCAAGTATTCGCCGCGGTATTACCTTTAAACTGTGCGTGTTTCGGACAGCTGATAAGCCTAGGCTAATAGACCCGGGGAAACCTTTTACCACACAAACTCTGCCCTTATGTATGTATCATACACAGCGTTTAATTCTCAAGCACAGCTAAATAACCCTGATAGGACTATTGTCAGTGTCACATTTCATCAAAGCGTTTTAAATAAAACATTTCTATAACTAATCGAAATACATGTCGGACATACTACTACAGGAGCACATGTGCAAGAGTTCTCTGTGAAATGTGCCTAAAGGAAAAGGGTAAACTTGTAAAATATATAAAAACCGGCTGAGGCATCGTTTATGTGTTTAGAAAATCTATTCTTGTAGGGAATATTGAGAGGGATATTTAGTTTAGTTTTCCTCTTGGCTGTTGAAGGGTGCTGAGTCTATACCAAATGGAATGTATGTGTTAATGAGTGCTCTTGGTGGTTAAGATGTGAACACGGTATCACTATGTTTTAATGCTTTCATCAATTACTGCAATCTGCTTTTTTAAAATCGATTTACAGAATAGTTTGCAAAAAAATCAAATGTTTTGAAATGTTGTATATGTGACATAGGCAAGCTATATCTTTCTGTTTAAACATAAAAATTATTTGTTTCTTTTTCTAAATGATCCGGTTAAAGGGTCTATTTGATAGATGAATGGAGCCCCAATATTTTTAATTCGTTTTAACGAGAAAGAAAGAACACTCACATGTGTCACCTCTCTACCGCTACTTTTTTTCACCAGATTCCATCAAGAGGGCTTCATTCAATTGATTTCATAGATACATAATCTTCACATATCTTAAATCATTTTACGAGGATTTAGTGTTTTATCTTTCTCAAACACAACATATAGGTAAGTTCGTACTCTTGGGGTCCTTGAACACTTCAAGTTATTGGCTCAGTGGCTTCTCAAATCGTTCATGAGAGGTCTGTTCAATACGTATATACATGTATGGAAGGTCATACACCTGTTACTTTTGAGATCTTGAATTCCCATTGACTCCAATGTTAAATCAGGCATTTTCAAGACTCTGCTGAGGGAAGAATAGTGTTTTTTACGCTTAGCTATATACAGAAACATCAAGCTTGGCCATTTAACTCTCAGAAACTGTAATAAAATATATACCTCAATCGTCTCATTTTTTTTCTACGGAGCAAAGTGTATTAGTACCGTCCGAAAATCAGTGCACTAGCTGTCAAATCTAGCCGAAGTACCGGCATTTGTGTTCATACATCCCAAACAAATAGTCCTGCAATAAGCAATCAAAACAAACTTTGGGAGCATTGCAGGACTATAATCTATACAGGAAACACATCAGTGTTCTACCAGCTCATCTCTTACTAGCAAAACTATGCACCAGAAGTCGAAACTTAAAAATTTCTAAATGGGACTACTTTTGGGTACTACGACCCGGAAGTACTCCGTAACAGGTGCGAGACCATATGAAGATGAATACACACACCTTTGTTTAATTTTCAGATTGAACTACGGAAATACGTTGACATTTTCGATAATGGGTCAAAGAGTCGCCAAGCGGCATGCAGATCGCGGTGTGAACCACTACAATCATCAGAGTTTCGCAGAGGCTTTACACGAGCTCACAGAAGCTTACCAACGATTCCAGAAGGCTGACGATAAATTCTGCGTCCTTGGTTATTTATGTTTGGCCAACCTCGAGCTTGGTCGCTACCACGAGGTTTTGTCATGCGCAAAACGTCAAGCTGTTCTCAGTGACAGCCTCGACCTGGTGAAGTACAGAAACGAGGCTATGTTCAACATGGCGCGAGCATACGAGCGTCTAGGAGATTTCAGAACGTCGAACTCATTGTGTATCAGGAGCTTGCAGAACGAAAGTGACATCGTCTCGGCGTTATCCGGATACGCCCACCTGTGTCTCGCCAACAACTATTATGGGCTCAGTGACGTCAGGAAGTGTTTACGTCATTATGATAAAGCGTCACACGTTGCCAGGGTGATATGTGACATGGTACTGGAGTGTCGTGTGTATCTCGGTCTGGGGCAGTTGTTTATGACGTTGAAGGATTATGTCACTGCGTTACAACATTACGTCAGAGCTTCGGAAATCGCTCGGCAGTTTCCGGCGGATCACCCGAGCGTGAAATATCAGAGACGGATAGCTGTGGACATGGCGGTTGTGTATTCGAAATTAGGGCGTCTAGGAGAGGCCCTAGAAATATGTGAGGTAATGTCATTGGCTCTAGTAGTATATTTGCTTCCTAATACCATTTCTGTATTCCGACGCGGCTGTAATATTCTACCCATACATGTACCTGGGAGTATGAAATTTGTTTATCACAATCGATTGAATATTTCAATAATTGAGCACTAATAACAATAAGAACGTGTAAGGACATGTTCGTGTGTACTCTATGGATTAGAAATGTAATTCGTCTAAAAAGTTAATTTCCGAAAACCAAACGTATTAACATAACTGCCATCTTCTAATTAAATACGTTAATCGTTGCTAGCCATAAAACAATTCAATCTTGAAAAAGTGTAAAAGCTTTTAAACCAAACTTATCTTAAAGTCACAAAATGCACATTAATTAGAAACATTTTCTTTCCATTGTATCACTTGTTTTAAGTCGCTTTCACAAGCGATATTAAACCATTTCATACCGACTGTGGTACCCAGCAGAACATGTTATTTAGGTGCATGCAGGTTCTGCTGATATTGAGGTCAATACGATTGAACTATTTGTTTCTCATCGCTGATCAATTACGTTTTAATGGGAAAGCAGCTAGCAGCTTGAAAGAAGTAGTAAAGAAAAAGGATATACGGTTTTCCACCTCGGGACCCATTCTGAAAACGGCATTAAACACTAATTGATCAGTACCTTCCAACATATAGGAAACATTATGTTCTTGTAATGAAAAATAAGCCTAGCATTCCATCTTTCTATGGACCGGTTCAACTATATCGAAACCAGACCCACAACAATTTATTCAAGCGTTCAGTACGCCGTCGATGTAGAGCCAAGATGTTGTATATTCCTTGTTTTAATGAAGGAGTTGCGACCCTATGGTTGTATGGCAAAGATGTGTCAGAGTTCTGGTTAACTAAAAACCCGTTAGACCTTTCTCAAGGTGAACCAGAAACATGCATTACCCGTTAGAATGATGAGTTATTTTCTAAAAAATGGATTTTTGTATCGTATGCTTTCGAAAACCTATTTGCTCAATTTTGATGAGGAAAGATGTTCATGGAAAGTGTAGCAAACATGTTAGATCACAGCCAAGATACCAGGTTAATTGGCGACTGGCCTTGTTCTAACCTTGTTCTTTCCTTTAGCATAACGTTGGTTCCAGCACTATAAGAGTTAGACTAAGTAAAAGATGGGCGAATTGCTTCCATAAAGCAATATCTCGTTCTATTTACAATGCTCTATCAATCTATTCATTTATTATGTAATCTGTTGCCGGTCAATATTAAAAAAATAACTCTTTAGGAGCAATTCATCTTTTTGAAAAAAGAATAGATGGTTTGAAAAGCACCCAGCAGAAGATGCAATACAGTGACATATTATGGAGTCACAGGTTAATCGTTTCACCTTATTTAATCGTTGAAGGAGAAGTTTGCTAAATATCTTAGATAAAACAGGTTTTTGCATTACCAACTGGAAAGAGAATTACAAAATTGCTGTAGTATAGGCGACATTACAGTGCTAGGGCGAACTCAAGCCTGTTTTATATACCCTTTTAGATACACCAACTAGCTGAAATAAAATGTAATTTCTTCGTACATGATACAATACTGCTTTTAAACGACGTTTATGTTAATAGCCATACGTTTTCCTTCTTCAAAAACATACCAGACAGAAAGAAAGCTATAGACACGATATACATGTATAGATCTATATAATGGCAGATCAACATTAGCTAAAGTGCCTACTTACAATTAACATCTACATCTCATTATATCAAGTAAGTCACTCCGATAGTCAACTTAAGGATTATATATTTATATTATATTCCTAAATCATAATATAAGATTGTTTGAAATGAAGAAAGTACCACTTGGCCAAATTCCGTATCATGCAAGCTAATCGTCGCTTGCTTTTCTGGCTCTACAAATTTACTAAAAACAACTAGCGAAGGTTGGCTTGCGTATGAGAGCCTGGTTATTGGTAACAAGTAAAACACTTTCTCTCCGACAAATAAACTCTCAAAAAAACAATTATAACAACAACCATTGAGATATAGGGACAGGTGGTGAAAGACATAAGGTACTTATGCCATTATACCCTTGTCCCGTGTATAGAGTTCGGGCTGCTTCAGATTTTCTTTTAAAACACCACTAATGGTTAACCTATGTAAATGTAATTAAAGAAAATGTCAACCATTTCAGTACTTATGATTTGGAAGAAAACATCAGCAAAAATTGAGAATTTGCTCGTAGTGATCAATCTCTCAGTTTTGCGTGATTGTTTCATGTACTCCGCCATGTTGATGTATTAACCCATTACCAAACAATAACAACATTTGACCAGCTTGTTGCAGACGACTCTGGAAAACATTGTAGGACAAGGGGAAATTGCTCTTGACGAGCAATTTCTCCTTTTCCCACAATGTTTTCTGTCCTATCAGTATATTATTTTTCAATTTCATCACATTTTGGATTGTCGTCTGCAAACTCTTTCAATTTGGGACAGTGGGAACCGTGGCGTTTGGTAAATGGTTAAGCGATGCAGGGACGGGTTATTTATAGCAAATAGAAAGCCAAGTCTAGGGTTATCCGTGATAGATCGTTCATTTAAATTCTAACAGACATTGCCCAAAACCTACATAGACTTTAACCCATTCCCAAACTTCAAATTTTCGACTGTCCCAAATTTTCCCACAATGATTTCCAGAATCGTCTGCAACAAATTGGTCAAATGTCGTTATTGTCTGATAATAGGTTAAATAGTGGTTTGCTTCGGTGATTTGAACCAGAACGAAACTGGTTCGATTTCGGCCGTGGTTGATTTTTTTTCTCTAGAAGGTCGACAGTCGACACTCATCCGCAGCCTTATATTGGTAGTTATCATGCATATATCTGAATAATGGCTGAACACGCATTTAACAAAACTATTAAACGTAAATTGGCGGCTGGCTTGGATCCAGCCTGTTTGCATAGACATGAAGTCGGTTCCAGCAGTAGCAGGGTTAAGCTACATAAATTGTAAATATGCATTTATTTTATAAAGAGGGTTGTTTAAGTCAGACTTAAACGTTTGTTAATCAGAGAAGAAAATATGTGACATAGTTTATCAAACTTTCACGTCTGCTAGTCTAATCGCTTCTAATAAGGCACACACTCAACAAGACAGATAAGAGACTGCTTTCATTGAAAGGCCATTTACATGTACGCATACTTATCCTGGTTGAAACACTTGGCAGAACTTGTTGGAATATTTTTTTTCATATTTGAATCTAATTTTTCGTCTTCAGGAATCGATGAAACAAGCTCTATCGTACGGGGATAGAATGGTTCAAGCTCGGTGTTTGTTGAACTTTGCTGAAAATCACAGAGAAAGGCAAAACTTTCAGGTAGAGTCGAACAGGAATATTCCATAGCATGTAGATACCATCGACACAGAATGATAGAAAAGTGATATATATGCATTGAGTGAAGAGCAGGGAAAACTGTTGGTCTTTTTATCAATCCAAATATCAAATCTTGTACTTCGTACGAAACGACGAGTACGATGTAGAATTAAGGTAGAATACCCATAATCCGCCATTTTTAATTTTTAATTTCTTTCCTTGGTCGGACTACTTTGGTCTCGGACATTATATCGTAAACATTGGTCACGTCAATCTCCCGCCTAATAAATGTTAACCATTACATTTATTTTTGTACTCGAGTAACAATTCAATCAACATGCTGATATTACCCATTAATAAATGTAAACCATCTCCCATTCCAGCGTGCCTACCCGCGGTATCAGTCGGCGTACGCTATAGCCCAGGAGACAGGCGACAAGAAGTGTCAATTGGACGTATTAACAGGGATGGCAATGTGTGCTTACAGCGCCGAGGATCTCGAACAGGTGAGTTTCGTACTATTGGTACAGTTGGTATTGGTATTAACACAGGCTGAACTATGTTTTAACTAACAGGAATATGTGAACTGGACGTGCTCTCCGGAATGGCAATGTGTGCGTATAGCGCCGGGGATCACGAACAAGTGAGTCCGGTATTACTGGTACAGCTGCTGCAAACAAAGTAGTTTGAACTCTGTTTTAACCCTTATAGTGCTGGAACCGACCCAAATGGCCATGCAAAGAACGGACAATTTGAACAAAAAAAGTATGTTAGGGGTCTTGTGTATAAATATAGTCTAGAATCTGTTTATCCCTTATAGTGCTGGAACCGACTTCACGCTAATGCAAACAGGTCAGATCAAGGCCTGCCGCCAAGTTACTAAACATATGATTTGTATTTTTCGATATGCATTATGTTATACATCGTTTTAACCATATACCATTGTTTATAGTGCATAAAACGACATCATGCATATGCAAAAAGGTTAGATTCAGGCCTGCCGCCAAGCGAACTTTGTTTGAATAAGGAATGGCTTAGTGTTTATATAAGGAAGAATACAATGTAGCTGTAAGGGGATAGAGTTCTGAATGAGTAAAGATGTTGTCAGGATAATCATGTAAACCCTGATAGGGCTGGAACCGACTGAATGCTTATGCACACCGGTTAGACCCAGGCCTGTGATCTAACCTTTTCGCTAATCTTAGTATCTTTCTTCATCAAAACAAGGCAGCTACTTAAAGGTTCGAAAAGCAGACGAAACGATAATCTATATTTTATTGGAAAATTACATACAGAATAGATGGTTGGTGTCGTGAATCGGAAATGTTATCGGGCAAGGCTAAGGAATATTATCCGTTGAGCCGAAGGCGAAACGGATAATAATCCGAAGCCGAGCCCGATAACTTTTCCAATTAAAAGACACCAACCATCTATTCTATTTATCCTGTTACCTTTATGTATTCTTTCAAAAAAACAGGATGTAAATAAAACACGAGAAAAAAGGAAAAAATAAGTAGAGAATGGTGTAAACATGACGTCATTGCGCTCTTATGACGTCATGATTCGTCACGTGCATGTACTGTATGGTTAGTGCCGGATATCACAAATGTTATACGGCACCTAGTTATCGGTCCCAAAATAGCACTAGTAACAGGATAAATTACATTCTAAGGATAGAAGTAAACTTATTTTCTATTATGATGTTTGACAAAGTGTTAGTGTATTCTCTCAGCGTTTTTGTCTTGACGCAGCTATGAGAAGAACCTTACAATATCTGTCAGTACCCATCATTTGTAGCTTACAAAAAATCCCTTTACATAATTACACCAGAGGCGTCCCGTAATTACAACACTGAGCGATAGGTTATAGGTGTAACCTTTATCAGCATCATGGGGCTTTTCGGTGTTTACCCCTTTACCATTCGCCAAATTTTCGACTGCCTAAATTGAAAAAGTATGCAGACGATATTTCAAAATGCGAGGAAATTGAGAAATAATCTTCTTATAGGGCAGTAAACGTTGAGGGAAAAGGAGAAACTGGATGTTAAGTGTGATATCTCCTTTCTTCCACCATATGTTCCAGGGTCGTCTGCAACAGACTGGTCAAATGTCGTTATTGTTTGGTAATGGGTTTACAGAAGGGATTATAAGTCATATATGTTCTGTTTATATATAAATCCGTATACCAAAATGTATCTATGTATAAATTGATTGTCATATACATCGCACAATCTGAACTCATTGGGTTAATTCAATGAAAACACCTCTGAAATAATATGGATGCCGTCATATTGTTTCTTGCGAGACTTCTCTCATTGAACTTTCATTTTAGATAAAGATCTTAAATGTGAAATTCAAAAAATAATTAATTTGATTAAGGAAACATCCCAACGCAGGGCTTATTGCTTTACAAACAATGCCTGTTCAGTTTTTTAAATTTATATTCGCATGTCTTTGTTTAATACGTAATACAAGGGTAAAAAGTTGATTTCGGATAATCCTTAATAATTTGCAACCTTATCAAAGCTCTAACATACCGTTTAAGTCAATGCCTTTCAATCTAAATGTTTTAGAACATGGAGTTTGGTCCAATCCCGTTAGTTTATTTCGTATGACCTGTTGCTTTTTTTTAAACGAAGTGTTGATTTATTTTCAGGCTGTTGAACTTTACGAAAAGGCGCTGAAGCTGTCTCAAGAAATTGGTGCTAAGGTGCGTATTTATATCTTGACTATCGCAAATGCTTCATTCTGTTGTTTTGATGAGGTAAATAAAAGACGTGAAGAAAGGATAAGCCCTTACAAACAAATCGTTTTCTTAGTTCATATATAAAAGCTCAAGTCTTGAAGATTAGTGATAGACGACTTACCGATATCAATCACAGGAGAACATGACACAAATCATATACAACAAATGTTGACAATAAAAAGGGACCACATCAAACATACTTCATATCATAGAGACTATATTTGCATTAACCATTATAGTGCTGGAACCGACTTCATGATTATGCAAACAGATTGGATCCTGCCGAGCCTCAAAGTAAATTTGCGGCTGACCTAAGGTCTAACCTGTTTGCTAATCTGCGTATCTTTTCTCATCAAAAGCAGATAATTAAGGTTTTGGAATGCAGACGACACAAAAATCTGTTTCTATAAAACATATCCGTCATTCTAAGGGTTAAGGAATACAATGCACTCTATATAAACCCTATGCATAAAACACTGACATTGTAAATTTCAAAGCAATCAAAGCCATTTAATGGATGTTGTTATTTCACTGTTTAGAATCATTCTTTTTTCCCTACACAAAGGTTGTTGTTTTGACCCCTTAAAAGTGCCTTCAAGAAAGAGGGTTCAGCCTTTGACCATGTTTCCCCATTTTAGTATTATCCATTCTCAGTCATTTAACACTTTAAAGCATACTGGCGCTCAAAATACTGCAAAAACATGTACAATGCGTTATAGATTAGGACAGGATGAGTTTAAACGTAGGAAAATATCACACAATGTAACCACTAACCTACCACCCTTTGTTACAGTTGGATACACTGGAATGCCGCCGTCGTTTACACGACATATTCATGCACCTTGACGCGCCGGAACTCGCCCAGTTACACAGTTTTCACGTACACCAATTACTGAAGGATGCCCAGATGTTCTGTGGGATATGTATGGAGGTGATTGGTGAGAAGGATGAGAAGATAAGACCGCTACCTTGTTATCATATCATACACGAACGGTTGGTAACCTATCTACTGCCATTTATAACACCTTCCTGAGAGTTTTGTTTATTTTATAAACAAAATAAACATGTGTTCTCTAACCCTTAGAAGGCTTGGTCATTTTCTAAAAATAAATGTTTGTGTTGTCTGCTTTACAAAACCTTAAATGTATGCTTACTTTTCATGAGGAAAGATATCAGAGTACAAACATGTTAGATCACAGGCCAGCCGCCAACTTGGCGGCTGGCCTGAATCTTACCTGTTTGCATAAGCAGGAAGTCGGTTCCAGTACTATAAGCGTTGAGATGAGATGACTTTGGTTGTTTGAGAGTATGTCGTATGTTATGATCAACAATTTCTAAAATTGTTACAATGGTTTCTTGGGTTTCATGCCAATGAACAGGATTACGTGACGTCTGTTGTCGGTTTCAATTTGGAGATGTCTTAGAAGTCTGTATAAAAGGTATCAAAGGGATAAGTAATATCGGGTTTTCTTTCTTGTTGGCGGGATCATTACCAATGTTGTTGTGACACAACTCGTACATGCCAGAGCTCTTATCATAACATTAGTTGTTTCCCTTTACAATTTGTTTAACAATACCCCTTGGCATTTTATGTCTATTTATCCGACTTGTTTAAAGGTAAAGATTTTGTTTATCATAGCGTCACCCCTACTGAAAGGGTCAGCAGGAGTTTGGCTTATGAGATTCTTTCACTGATTATGCCAAGTACCTCTAAACTTCTGTAACTCTACCAAGTGTCAAGCGGATATAAGTCGATAACCACTGATTTAACTTGCTTGCGGCTCCTGAAACGGCGATTTCGGAACAAGTCAAAGGAGAATCAATTTCTTGAAAAACGCCTCCTGTGGGGGCTCCAACTTTTAACCTTGAAAACCATGAAATATTCAATATCAATACACCGTTATTTAAAGATCAAAACAAAATTTAGGTGTATTAGATGACATTGAGATAAGCCATCTATACAAACTATACTTTCTATTTCAGATGCGTAGTGCACCTGTACCGACCCAATTCCACACTGAGTCTCCGTAAACGACGCCCCTGTCCTACATGTCGACACAGAGACTCGTCAAACCCAACATCTGACGGAGATATATCAAGCTAAACCTACCTGATGGTTAACTCTTTACCACCTGTACCGACCCAATTCCACACTGAGTCTCCGTAAACGACGCCCTTGTCCTACATATCGACACAGAGGTTTGTCAAACCCTACATCTGACGGAGATATATCCAGCCAGACCAACCTGATGGTTAACTCTTCACCACCTGTACCGACCCAATTCCACACTGAGTCTCTGTAAACGAGGTCCCTGTCCTACGTGTCGACATAGAGACTCGTCAAACCCGACATCTGACGAATTATACATCCAGCTAAACCAACCTGATGGTTAACTCTTTACCACCTGCAGACGACATTTGCAGATTTTCTTTACTTGAAAAAGGAACAACCCAATAAATTTTAATGGAAAGTATATTGAATGAAAATCCAGCCTTGGTATGGATTAAACGATTAACTCTTTCCCTATTGCAGACGACATTTGTTTTACTTGAAGCAGACGACTTTAGAAAATATTTGTAAACATGTGAAATGCATTTCAGTTCTGCTGTTGTGATATGTGTCAAGATTGAAAAAGCATTGTGGCAAAAGGAGAAATTGCTTGTCACAAGCAATTTCTCCTTTTGCAACTTTGCTTTTTGAAGGTCGTCTGCTACAAGACGCAAACATTTGGCGTTAGAGTGGTGATGTGTCAAGAACAAAAAGAAATGTTCTGTTAAACTTGTAGATGACTTTGGTTTGTTCGGAAATGGGCTGAAATTGGTTGAAATTCAGCCAAATAAGTTACATGAAGTCAGTGATAAGTGTAACGTAGGGGAGGTAATCTCTGTCAGGAGTTTAACTAGTCTGGAACCAAGAAATGGTCTCCCTTAATATCCCATTAACAAACGTGCATGTCACAAGCAACTTCTCCTTTGCCACAATGTATAAACATATCAGAACAGCAGCAGAACATGTTTACAAAACTTCTCTGCTTCAAGTAAAGAAATGTCGTCTGCAGGTGGTATAGAGATTAGATAGCCTAAGGAACTTTCTCAATGTCTTGCGTCCTGGATAAAGGTAACATCGGACTGAATAAACCTTTACACCTTCTTTAAGAGTGGTCACTCCAGACTAGATTGATCTCATTCTTTCGGTATATCAATGATTAGCAAATGAGCGATTGGAATCTTTTAAAACATACGTACTAAGTTGGAAATGCTTGTGTCTTACAGGTCGGAAAGAATCGAAACCGGGTTTGACTTCTGGTCACAATTTAAATGACCTCAGCACCATCGGAACTCATCCTGGCGGAAGACAATTATATGAGAGGATATGCTCAGTGTTGCAGTGTTTGTTCATTTGTATTACATGTATATCTATATTTATAGTCAGAATCACACACTTTAATGTTGTATTTAAAGCAAGATTGATAAATTAATATATAAAACTATATATACTCTACATGTACATCGTTTTAAACATATTCTATGGTTAACCCTTAGAGAGCAGGAACCGATTCCATGCTTATGCAAACAGGTTAGAACCAGGCAAGTCGCCAAGTAAATTGACGGCTGGTCTGTGATCTATCCTGTTTTCTTCTCTGGGTATCTTTCCGAATCAAATTGAAGAAGACATTCAAGGCTTTGAAAGCAATCGGCACAAGATTATAAGCATTTTGGCCTTTATTTAATGTTTCCCATGGCTAACAGCTTCCAGGATTAAAGAGGCGCCTTCATGGCCTATTGGTTAGAGTATAGATCACATGGTCCATCACCTCGTTGATTCAAATCCCGACCGATTTTGGGAGTGTCAATGGTTCTTACCGGCTTGATCCACCCTTGTGGGAATTTAGTACTGGATCTTCCTCCATCAGTAAGAATCGGACATCGCAAAATAAATGAAATAATATTGACATGATGTAAAACCCAATATAAGATTAACAGGATTAAGTATCGTACAATCGGAAACGACTTTACATTATCCTTAAACATTGTTATTTTTACCATTAAAGCATATATTCACGTTTACAATGGAAACGTCCTGACAAAATGTGATTTCTCGTCGCCAGTCATTTTCTTTTTCGTTACAATGATCTCTATGCAATGAAACGAGGCTAGTATTATAATTTAAACGGTTCAGTTGTGGTCGTGTATAACTCTCAATTTTGCCTAGTGAGATAACATCATACAAGGAAATGGGAAAATAGAAATATACAAAATACAAAACAATAACAAGATTGCTTTGAATATGATTTTATAAAACAAATTAATAGGTTAAGTCTTGAATAAGTAAGCAGAATTGGCAAAGCTATTCAGCACATGACGCTATAACAAGTCGAACTGCGAAATCAGTCCTGAGAGTTTGGCTTAAAACCCTGGCTTAGTCAGAACTAGTCAGAACTATTCGACTATTATCGAAGGCGTTGTGACATAGTGCATGGTTGATGTTCAATTGTGTCAATATTTAAAACATGGAAGCATGATTTTTCTAATGAGGTGGTACATCTGAAATAATTTGGAAAATGCAAATAACTCCAAACTAATTATCTAGTGGAGGAGGATATGTATCTTCATGGTAAATGTGCATCTTTTATCAAGTCTTTGTGATTGCGGACCTCAAAAGACTTTATAATGATACCTTAAGTATGATCAACAGCATATGTATGGTATTTGGTAAAGGATTACAGAGTATTTTCTTAAAAACACATCCACGCTTTTATGAACTATTTCATTTGAATCTGGTAATACAGTAAGGCCCGGGCTTGAAAGGTCATCTGCGTGTCGTCTGCTTTCCAAAACCTTAAATATCTGCTCAGTTTTGATGAGGAATGTTACTCAGTATAGAATGGCCTGTTTCCTGCAAATTCGCACTAAGAAACCATTTCAAAGCTCTTTTTATACACAAACGCTTTACAAAATGCTTTCATATTAACTACTCAGACACAAAGCGTCTGACCTTCAAATCCACAATCTCCGACCGTGACCTTTCGAAGGATTTCTTTGTTTCCATGACAACCTGTTTTTGTTTTGAACTCGTCACAGGACTAGACTTGCTATTACTACTCAGGTGGTTCTTCCAGTAGCTGGCGGACAGGGCTGCTTTCCCATTGTTCAATATATCCGTAATCCGCCCTCCACCCTGGAACCTTCCCACCTGACCCGAGTCCTTGTCGTCCACAACCGAGGTTCGCCGATTGTTTAAATTTTCTCGTTCGGTCGCCGTTCGGGATTTAATGCGCATGCTTCGGCTGACGGACTTTAACCCACCGACGTCACCAGCACGTTCTCGTTGTGATCGTTCGTAAAACGAGAGGTTTTTGTTGGCGTCCGTCGAGGCGGCGCGGAGTAATATTTTTGTCATTTCACTCGGTGGTTCGTCCACCCATGCGGGTTTAAATCGCGGAGTAGTGGTGCCACTCCCGGACGATTCGGAAGTGTTAAACCCATACTCCGAGTCATTGTCGCGTAACTGCGTCACAAACGGTCTTGTGTTATTCCGCACGGGACTACTTTGTGGACGCAAACCCAAATCGGATGTCCCGCGGAAGGATATATCTGAAGCGGATACAACGGAAGCCGAATCGCTCGAATGTCTACTCATTGATTTATCCATGGCGGACTGAGGACGAAGTTGTCTTCGCCGTTTCCGACTAACGATTCTCTCGCCGTACATAAAACACGGGCCTTCGTCTTTATTCTCTTCTTCATAGATTATCTTCGGACTGGACTTCACTTCCGGTGCGAGACCTTCCAGACTGTGTCCACTACTCGTCTGAATGTAGTCCAGCGAGAGCGAGATCACCCGGATGTCCTGGTTAGTCAAACGCTGTCTATGAAGACGTTCCTTCTCTAACAGTTGTATTCGGTTGTTTAGTTTAAGCGTCTCGATGTTGTTGATTCGATACGCCCTTTGAACCCGGGCCGAGTTATAACTCACACGATTCAGGGACGGCATGGTAACGCCTTGTTGTTGTTGGTGGTGGTGGATATGTTGCTGTTGTTGATGCTGTCAGTCTTGGCTGTTTATCTCCTACCGCCCATTGCTTCCTAGAAAATATTATAATATTTGGATAAATAAAACATAAAGATGCTTATACATGGTTAAAGAGACAACCCGTAATGCTAATTGTTAAATAGGTTTTGTGTGTCATGCTCCGATCATTTCGTACTTACCAACCCTGTGTTTAATGATGATAGAAACACGACATGCGTTTATTAAACAACTAACCCCTAACCCATTACCAAACAATAACGACATTTGACCAGTGTGTTGCATACCAGTCTGGAAAACATTGTGAGAAAAGGAGAAACTGCTTATATGGAGCACTTTTCCCACAGCGTTTTATGCCCTATCAGAAGAATGTTTTTCAATATCATCACATTTAAACATGTTGTCTGTAAACGCTTTCAATTTGTGACAGTCAAATGTTTAACGTGTTGTTAAGGGCTAATAGAGCAAGCCTTTCATATTGACTCTATACATGACCATTTCTAGCAATGAGATCATGATAAAAGAACTTCAGCTAACATAGTTATTTAGGAAGAATACCCTTAATATGCCATTTTGGAGCTAATTCGTTCGTCAGAATACCACGGTCTTTCTCTGTATACATTGGTCGTGACCGAAACTATTCCGTGTACAAGAAATAGTTCTGGCTAAGTCCAACGTACATGTATACAGAGTACGACCGAAGTAACCCGATGAAAACAAGAGTTTCAAAATGACGGATTATGGGTTGTCTACCTTGAGGTATCGATGCACTTTGATTGTAAGATCGCTCCCAACCCTAACAAAAGTGTCCAACTGGATCCGGATACCTCTACAAACTTTTGACGTAAGTACGCCCGAAATACTGCGGAAGAATAACAAAGGCTGCCCGATTGAGACACATTTCAGGATAAATCTTCATGTTTCACTGTTTCCCACAATTGCAATCAAGCATAATTTATATTTAGTTGTAATACTGGTATGAAATCCGTTGTGAATCAAATGTTATGGCACATTCTCAAAACTAGCCGTTTGAGATGTCTTCCAAATGTATAAGCAAGATCTTGAGCTTTGAAAGATTAAAATGATATGTAAAAGACAATATAAATCGATGAGCTTATATAGGTTAAGACATGTTGCTGTTTTTTTTAGAGTCTCTGAAAATTGGTCAAAACAAAACGGTTGAGACAGAGCTTCTCTTCATCGTCTTATTCCATATAGCCAATAGGTAATACTTTGTAACAATATATCGGATGATTCTTACTACATCTTCAGAATTTGATTTTTAATAATGGATTCGTAAATGAATATGCTTAATCGATAAGCATGTGTTTTCTTTAAATGGTAATTGAATATGTAAACATAGTTTGGTCGATTAAAAGACGTACTTTTCCATTTACCTACATTAGGGCGTTCTGACTCGTAAATGTGTAGATACATTATCTTAAACCAATTTGTTGTAGTCGTATAAAGATTTATTTACTTTAGTCGGATAGTAGCCAGGGCGGGTCGTATCATATATGTAACACACATGGTAGTCAAGGCCAATCGTATCTACTCGGTAATCTCCGGCACATGCCTGTAGATATACCTCGTAGGTAGTTCATGAATAAACCAGAAATCCTGGGGAAATTCGGCTGTTATTCGCCGGATAACACACTTGATTACAACATTACACACAGGGACTAAATATTTATGTTAATACACACAAATTTATTAGAAATCACAATGCATTTTTGTTCTTTTACTAATTTCATCAAAGATTATCATATCAACTCATCTGTGTTTTACATTTTCTACATCGTAACAAACATTCATTTAGTTCAGACAGAACTAGATAAACACTTGATCGTAAGTTAAAAGAAACATTCTTAATCCTTATAGTACTGGAACTGACTTCATGCTTATGCGAAATAGTAAATTGGTGTATCTGAGTATCTTTCTTCATTATAATTGGCAGCTAATTAAGGCTTTGGAAGGCAGGCGACACAAAAAAATATTTTTTAGAGAATTATCCAGCATTCTAAGGGTTAAGGTAGGAGAGAAAACAGACCGCCCAAAACTTGCGCTTGGAATATTGAAAAAATAACCCTCTAGCAATGTTGAATATACAGGCTTCTGGTTAGGGTCCAAAATAGTTGGGACATTTGGTACGTTTACTATCGTTGCAATATCGATTAGTTTAAGTTATTTGTTTTACATCGATTGTGGTGGAAGCTTGAAGATTATTGAATTCACTCTCTATAACTGCTTCCTGGATACTAAACCAGTACTCGAGCCGACTTGTGGGTTAGTCCCGGCAATTCTCACCACGCCTAACTGGTTTTGAATCCGGGACCCATAGTACAAGACGTCTACGCTCTACCACTGCACCATCGTCGCCCGCAAACTATTGTCTGAATGTTATTGAAGATGCTGTTAAACCTATTTTTACCAAATCATTGTACTTGACCGTCACTACCGTGTTAACATTTCATCATGATATGATGACAGATTAACTACTTATTTACTACATGTATATTGGGAATATATACACGGATGATCTAAGGTTAAACATGTTTAAAGAAGAATACAATGACAGTCACGCATCATGAACCTACAGTCAAAGAGGCAGAGATTTTTCCTGCGGGTCATTTAATGAATGACATTTTTCTATTTATTTAGTCTAATAATGCTGAAAACTCGTTTCACATAATCAATTGTAATACGACCGTCAGCACAATTCTAAGTACTTCGACGTAAACAATATGTTAATAATTGCTCCAAAGATTGCTCTCTAACGCACCTTGCTTGCATTACGCGATGAATGTGAGAGCCAATTTCGTCGTCTAGGCCCCAGACTCTCTTATTCTTTTTGATGATTACGCAAGAAAGACATAATACATCAATGTTAGCAAATAACCCGTTTAAATGACCTTATTCATCTACAACATACATGTGATATATCTTCACTATACGTATAAATACAAAAGGTTGAGAAGTGTATCAATTATCTAGTGACATGTTTCTTTATAGATATGTATAGCATATCATTTATATCATTCATCGACAACATTTTTTGTTTTAAAAATATCAACATTTCAATCTCTGAAATAGTCCTTCTAACGTATGCCCCGGCGGTTAGGTTCCACCTCTCTTATCACTAACAGTTAATATTTACTTTTGTCAATAAAATACACAAAGCCTTATCGCTGATTTTACATAGGGTCCGGTACAACCATTCAATTCGTTTTAATTGATTCAAAGGTGAGACAAAGAAGGAATTTATGTTTGGTATCTTTTATCGAATTTTCTACCGATTTGTTTTCCATTTCGCTTTGACATGTGACCGACTTATAGCTGAGCATGTAAAATTTGAATTTTTTACCCTTAAAGTGCTGGAACCGACTTCATGCTATGCCAACAGGTTAGATCCAGGCCAGCCGCCAAGTAAATTGGCGGCTTACCTGTGATCTAACATGTTTGTTACTCTGAGCATCTTTCCATAAACACTTAATGAAACAGATATTTAAGATTTTGGAAAGCAGACGACACAAACATCTTTTTTTGAAAACTGCCCAGCATTCTTAGGGATTAATACGAGACTATGGTAAATCTGTTATTTCCATGTACCTTCCACGAGGACCAATACAAGGCTTGTTCCAACCTCCAGGTATTAGGCGGGAAAATGTCAACGCTATACATACAAATCCTACTGATAGCATGCCGTATATAACTCGTATGTTTGCGGACAATTTGATTCTTAACCAATAACCAAACAATAACGACATTCGACCAGCTTGTGGCAGACGACCCTGAAAAACATTGTTGGAAAAGAAGACATTGCTCGTCAAGAGCAATTTCTCCTTTTCCAACCATGTTTTCTGCCCTATAAGAAGATTAACTTCTAATTTCATCCCATTTTGAAATGTCATCTGCATTTTTTACCAATTTTGGACAGTCAAAAATTTTGCGTTTGATAACGGGTTAAGCGATTTTTTTTATACCTCACACTGTTGGTTTCCTAAGATTCTTCAAATCACGTACAATAGTAACGTTTTCGATCGAATTTGTCCACTTTTGATGTCATGTAGTTTTACAATGATCCCAACTGAAGCAAGGCATGCCATAGTAACGCCTGAATATCCCAGTGTGACGCATCAGCACAAAATGAACGTCAGAAATTGCTGTAACAAAAGTAAAATCTGTTCCCAACGAACAATGCATCCTTTCGTTACATGAACACACAGTGTTTATTCCTCTCAAAATTGTTCTTAAGAAATGTTTAGTTATTTTTCGGCGACAGTTAAAAAATATGTTCTCTCCATTAACACACAGGTATCGAATGGAACGGTCTTTCCATTCATAATGATGTCTGAATTATCCAGAGGGCAATGGGAATTAATAGTTAAAACTAAGTTGTGTTGAACATTTGATGTGAACAAGCCTGGGTATTGAACATACATTACATTTACACGACGGACACTTGACCACTCTGCAGGTATTTCAAACTGACAGCCTATCTTACATTATTAAAATACGAGGCTCTATTTAGAGCGAGGCACTCCTACATTTGAACAACACGCTTTTATATTGCATCGCTGATTGATTTGTGTTTAGAACTCGTGAGTTTATCAGAGATATGAAACATAGCCGATAGACAACAACCATAAACGTTTCAACGGAAGAGTTCAAGTACAGTATGTCTAATCCTTTAATACGGTCGAGTTTTGTGATATACGATACATTCTTGAATGAAACTCTTATTTTGATAAAGTAAAGCGAACGTGCCTATTTAATATGATATTGTTACAAGTTTCGTTTTCCTGGTGCAGATAAGCCCACGGAGGCTTGCTTCTCAGACATATTTACAAGCCATCTTTGTCCCATAAATATTTCCGCCTTCTTGCGTTTACGTATTGTGTTTATTTTCTCGTTCTTGACTAGGTACGTATTGTTAAAGCGCAGGACTTGTTTAACCCTTATAGTGCTGGAACCGAATTCATGCTTATACAAGCAGGTTGGATCCGGGCCAACCGCCAAGTGGAATAAGTTTTTAACTTCCGAATTTCCTCATATCTGTGAACACGCAATTTTATCGAATCGTCTCTGTAAAGCATTTCTGATGTGGGTACTAAGCTTTGGAACGATGAACTGCTTAATTGTATGTCTACTGAATGTCGATTAACCCATGCTGCTTATCAATTTCGACAAGCGCGGAAATAGGGGGAAAAATAACTGTGTATTGAAACATAAGGAAGATCCTAATGCGACTTGCGCTGTCTGACCAAATGGTCCTATCTTCGCGATTAAGCCATTGCGATACGCCATTTTAGTTAATACAGCCGCGGTGTGTTTATTAATCGTTTAATCCATATCAAGGTTGGTTTTCAATTCAATATAATTCCCATTTAAGTTTAATGGGGCGTTCCCTTTCCTAATGTGTTATTCAAGTGTTATATAATATCAGCAAATACACTCGTTAAACCGAAGTAACAAGTATATCCGACACTTTTGATATATAGGAGAGGTGGAAACATCCTGGGTATTTTCACTAACCGTAAATTGAGAAATGGAGTAACAATAAATGGAATCAGATGATATTCACATTTTAACGTAATTGAATGGTTACACGCTTACATGAGGTACAACTTTCAAAAGCAGCAACAGATGAAAATTTCAAAGAATGAAAACATGAACGTTCTCTTGTGACATTTGACAGTTACAGTTGTGACTAAAGGAGGAAATGCCGTACGTGGGTTCTCTTTTTGGCACAGCGGTTAGTTTTGTCTTCCGCTACTGGTGCGTTGGAATATAGATCTACAGATGGTCGGTGTCGTGAATCAGAAATGTAGCCTGGCTATGGTTCGGATTATTATCCGGAGAGCCGAAGGCGAATCGGATAATAATCCGAAGCCGAGCCCGATTTGATTTCCAATTGATAGACACTAGTCATCTGTTTTGTTTATCCTGTTACATCTATGGATTGAAATAAACAAACCAAAAATGAAAATAAAACATGAAAAAGTGAAACAAAATGTATATATGATTCCGAGAAACCTTTGTGAAGACATCATTAATTGCTCATAATGAGAAAGGCATCAGTTAAACACAATGAAATTTACAGCATATCAAAATTGGGAAGACATTAGTTTTTGTATTTTTCTTGTGTTCTCAGTAGTCTTACATTTGTCTTCTATATATCGATCATGAAGAAAGCCCTTACAACCTAAGATGGCCCACTATCAATTTTGTTTCTTATCTAACATAATCAGTACTCGGGCCAAATGTGAATACATATAACGAACCAATATTGTTACCCCGCCTCTCACGGGATTCGAACCCGAGACTCATTGTCACGAGGGCGATGCTCTACCGCTTGAAACTTCGTCAAACACCGGTCGTGTGCCCTTCAAATTGTACAAAGGAGAGTAATCTATAAGCTTTTAGCTTCCGTTCCAATCCATTTCACTAAGGTATTTGTAATGTATTTAATGGTGCTAATTCTTGAATAAAATTTGTCTAAAATGAATTGTACAAATTACAATTGCCACATACGGACTGGCCCCAATACTTCATCTCATACCTGCATATGATTTTTCTACTCTATATGTACCGTTTATCTATACCGTGTTGCAATAATGAGGTTTACCAGAGAGATCAATGTTAGACAGTGTTCGATTTGTAAAGATAATTGGATCACTCGCCATAACAAAATGGGATAACTTTGGCTTGATAAATTATTTATATACTCTATCTAATTTTGTGTTATAAATATCTCTTATATATTTATTGTTTTTAAAAACCCTAAACTATCGGCTAAATTTTGTTGGCGAAAGATACTCAGAGAAGCAAACAGGTTATATTACAGGTCAGACGCTAATGTGCTTGGCGGCTGGCCTGTGATATAACCTGTTTACATAAGCATTATGTCAGTCCCAGCATCAAAGGAGTCAACATATTCAAATATTGTAAGGAACTTTGTATTCTCTGTCTTATTGTGTGTAACGAATTATCTAATGTATGTCTATACGTCATCAAAGTCAGCTCGGTGCAAACATTATAGATTCAGATCAGTCTACACAGCGCACATAACCATATCCTTACAGACATTTATCGTAGAAGTACAGGTGCTTGTTATCGCAGTGAGCGGCCGATTGAAAAGATAATTGAACCCCCACACTCTATCCTTTGTCAAGCTTTAGAAAAGAAAAATTGAACAAATTGAAAACACCGCATACATAGTGTATCTATGCTAATTTATAGATAGCCGTTATACCATGGGAATAGCCTGGGACAACCTTTATGTAATGATTAACTTTCAGGGTTTTTTGTGTTACAGGCGTAACATAATGGGTTTCATTAATTGTTAAACGCGGTTTTGCATGAGATAGTCCCGTATTCTATAGATTCGCACGTTGACTCAGCTGCTGCTGAATACTTGAGAAACCATTGTGACACAGGATTAAGCGCTCCGAGAGAGCAAACTAATCAAATTGTACGACTTCAGAAAGTGTTTTCCTCCCTCTTCACAGAAATATGTCAATATATTACCAAACTGGAACTGAAGTCTTAAAGTTATGTGTGTAAATTGTAATAAAAAGAGCCTATTTGTGAATCAACATTTCAAAAATGAGTTTTACCTTAGTATTGTAACATCGTATTTACTTTAACTTTTGCTTTCAATCTGTGTAAGACTATATCAATATTTGAATGACTGAAGTAGAAGCATTTGCAGTTCGCCACTTCGGAAATATCGATCTAAGTTTTTAGAAAGATAAAGGTAGAACGGTTGTAAGTATATACGATAAAGAGTCACAAAGGCAACAACAGAAGCAGTCATATTCACGGACATACTTCCATATGTACAAACAGATAGCAGTAGTGATGGTCATACAGAATGTTATAACGACACGATTAGGACAATCGGACAAACAAACAGATAACCGTTTAAATGGACAAATGACCTATCATCAGGTCACCAAGCGAGCCAGACAAACAGACACACAAACAATCGGTCAGCCATACAATCAGACAAACAGCTTACAAGAAAAACAGCGACATAGACAGACACTCAGGCGAAATAGAAAAGACAGACAGCTAGCAAGAAAGACAGCTGGTCAGACATTCAGCCAGACGGACAGCTAGCCAGACAGACAGCTAGTAAGACATCCAGTCTTAAAAACAACTAGCAAGACACCCAACCAGACAGACAGATAGCCCAACATCCAACCAGCCGGACAGCTAGCCAGAAAGACAGCTAGCCAGACATCTAGCAAGACAGCCGGTAATCCAAACATCTAGCCGGCAAGAAGGCTAGCTTCATGTTCAGTCATACATACATCTAGCCCTGCATACAGATTGCCAGACAGACAGCTAGCCATACATCAAGCCAGACGTACAGCCTGCCAGATAGCTAGCTAGACTTTCGTAAAACAGACAGCTAGCCATTAGGACAGCGATCTAGACAGACAGGTAGCCAAACATCTAGATAGACAGCCTGGCAAACGGCTAGTCAGACATCAAAAATGTTAGACGTACATCCAGCTAATCAGCAAGACAGACCACCAGCTAAAATACAGACTACCACACATTAAAAAACAGATAAGAAGGAAAATAGACAATAAATTAATCGAAATCAACTTACTTTTTCGGAACAATCCTGTATCCGAGGGCTTTTTATCTTGCTGTTGCTGTTTGATTAAACAGTTAAATGATGATAAAGCACATTCACGCCCACAATAAACGTTTAAGTTTGATGTCTTCTTTAATGTCATTCAATTATTCATGTTTGCATATCTAACCACATAGATTACGTATCATAATATTTATATTGAATGCACTCTTTTGGTTTTCATCTTTATCTGTTTTTGATCGCGTCGAATGCCTTATTGTAGACGCATTAACGTCTGTATTGAAGTATTCGCTTCCCCATTTAACTCACAGTGTCGAGACTGAAAAGGAAAAAGCATACATTAAATATCTGTTTAAAGTATTTATAATCCTTTTCGATATTGCATAACCCCCTTTTGATCACTCGAAAACTTCTGCAACTGACACTCAATCTGATATTTCTATTAATATAAAGAAAAATCTCTCTGATATTTATTGATACTGAAACACGATTTGACGATACGTATCGAATATATCAGCTATGCACACGATTATCGTGCGAGTGAATGAAATACAAGTGACAAAGGTGAACAACGATCATAACTAACAAGTCCTCGGGTTTGTAACATTGTCCCTCTTTATTCCGATATTCAGAATCCCCAATGCTTTCTGAGCAACTGGTTCAATATTACAAAATCGCCATTTTACACAATATGTGTTTAAAAAATCGGATTTTGATACACAATTGCATTATATGATGCCTATGGCAACCATCTTGCAAACTATTTGACTTCTTGTTCTGCGTATTTGATAAGTTTACCTAGCTAAGATGCACACTTGAAGAAATTAAATTCGAAATCATATTAAAAGATTTAATGCAGTAAAGTCCCCAGGTTTCGAAGTTAACACAAAGGTAGAAATACGTTTAATCTTATTTTCCTAGCCATGTAACGCATTAACACAATGTACCGAAACTTTTAGCTTTGCAAATATTTAACGAAATGTATTCACTTTAAAATCACAATTTAATCTTAGGCGCGAACCTTACAAAAACACCGTAAACTTGTCACATACTCCGCTTCCTACTCCAAGTAGCGAAGATAAAGTGAAATAGGGCTGGCCTAATCCAATACTTATTGCAAACACAGTACCCTTGTTGTGAAGCGATACAACTTGAACGAATTACGAAGGAAAACCTTTTTCAATAACATTAAAGTTGGATATGACGAAAATCTAAATAATCGATATACTTATAAAACATTAAGATTTATTCGAAAAAACCATAGAACGCTTTCCTAAATTGTCCTTTTCTACCTTATCTACTGTATTTGAAATAATTTTGGGCATATTTTGTAGAAGACAGTAAGTAGAAGGGTTAAAGCTTTAAACTCCCAATAAATCAAAACTTACAAGGTTTCTCTCTACAACAAGGTACTTATATGGAACGCGGGGATTAAGGTAGGAGTTAGTGAGATTACATCTACTTGTCATGTCCTAAAGGCAAAAAAAAAACAATTTCGGATTTAAGCCATTCTTCTGTTAAAATGAAGATTGATTAATATGTCAAATACCATCTGACCAGTAACGAGTGAAAGTGGGCAATTCTGTGCTGAACAACAAACAGGTTGTACTTCCTTTATCTAAATGAAATGGGGTATGATATTTTCGTTGTTCAGCTAAGATTTGAACAATGTTGTTGTGGTCAAACGAAAACATAAACATAGCCTCTATCATACTTGGTTGCAACGACTTTCAAAAAGCATTGTGGCAAAATGTGGAATGGCTAATCATAAGCAAGTTTTCCTTTTGCCATAATGCTTTATCAATTTATTTACATATCACAACAACATAACTAAAACGTTTATTTCACAGGTTTGAAAAGCTTTTCTAAAGACGTCTGCTTGAATTAAGCTTGGATGCTGTGAGAATGATTTCAATACTGTAAGAAATCTAGTTAATCGTTCTATTTGGTTTGCTTTCTTGTCTTTGTTTCATTGTAGCACAGGTTTATGTATAAGGACTATGAATACACATGGACTGTTTTAAAACATGTCATGTTATTTTGCAATATAAGACATAAATGATCTGTTCTTGAAAATAGAGAGAGAGAAAGAAGCTCAACATAATGAATTATGTTGTTGAATTGTAGTTTTGGCCAAGAAGTAGAAACTCTTGGAACAAACGGATACATTTTTCAGATCGAGTAATAACCCCTTTCATCACATTGCTTTTGGCATCAGGTGCAATAACATGCTTAAATCATGACATGGGTAAAGGTTTTTAGTGGGATTTTGGGTACAATAACCGATGTATTTAACCTTTATAGTGCTGGAACCGACTTCATGCTAATGCAAACAGGTGAGATCCTGGCCTACCGCCAAATAAATTGTCTGGCCTTTGGTCGAACCTGTTTGCAATTCTGAGTATCTTTCCTCATCAAAAGTAATCAGATATGTAAGGTTTTAGAAAAGCAGACGACATAAAAATATTTTTATAGGATTATTCAGCATTCTAACGGTATAGACCCATCGACAATCCCACTAGTTATTAACGTGTTTATTGTCTTTGAACAATTTTTACTTTGTCAAGGTCTATAAATCCATAAACGGTAGCACTGAGTTACATTGGTCTGGTTGTAGATTTATAATCGGAAATGATCACTCATGAAGTGCGAATGTGAATATTTACACAGTACGGTATGAAACGACACTTGAATTATTCATTGTTTTTGTCGGTGTTTATACGTGCGTCTCTAAGACTACGAAGTGTGTCTTATCCAATTCATTCTGTCAGCAGGGCAACTTACAGACCGACAACAGGGTGCCGTATAACATGAGCACCTGTCAGTGTTGATTTTTCGTTTTGTTACAATCGTTCTGTGTTTTATTTTTATTTGTTTCCTATGTTTGTTTATCTATTTGCATCCATATAAGCAACATGATAAATAGAATATATGTGTTGGTGTTTTTGAATAGGAAAGGTTATCGGGCTCAGTTCACCGGATAATATTCCTAAGCCTTGCCTGATAACATTTCCGATTCACGACACCAAACATCTAATATCTATACCATCAGTTGGTGTATGTGCACGGTCCAATGTAAGGCAACATCTGAATGTACTTCATGTATCTCGTTTATTAGATAAAAGTTATTCTATGCACCATATGCTGTGGATACAGCTTCGCCATATTCCATAGAGAAAGAAAGAGGTTACCAACGGGTACCTCTTTTATTCCACACTCTTATCAACAATGATAAAAAACCAAAGCAAAAACCAAATAGACTTATTTCAAAACTTTTGTTTTACCATACAATGTGAACACAGATAAATAACTTTGACTTAAACATTTACATTTTAAATCTAACCTCAAAAGGTATGCTCGAATGACACCCCAACAAGCTATCCCATTCCGCAACAGATTGATGTATAGATATGGCGTGCATCCCTTTCCAAATACTTTCTGGTTAAGATACGGGTTCAAAAGTATTCAAAAACGGACGTAAACTATTTTAAACAGTGCTATGATAATGGTCCAATAAAGATATATCGGCTCTGTCTCTCAAAGGTCAGTTTGACGATTAATTATTGTAACACATAACGTAACACATAACGTAACACATAACGTAACACATAACGTAACATATAACGTGGTGTTACATTGTAAGTCAGGACCGCTACTTAGTTATCTTAAACTCAAAAACACGTTTATAAAAAGCGTATGACGACCTTATTCCTTATAGTGCTGGACCCGACTTAATGCTTATAAAAACAGGTTAATTCCAGACCAACCGCCAAGTAAATTGGCGACTAGCCTGTGATCTAACCTGTATGCTACTCCGAGTATCCTTTCTCAACAGAATAAAGCAGATATTAAAGGTTTTGTAAATCAGACGACACAATCTAGTTTTAGAAAATTACCTAGCACTCTAATGGTTAAAACTAAAAATTAACGTAAAGTAATATTTTTGTGTTGTTCATGGCCCTGGGTAATGGTGAATGAAATTATGATTTGGATTAAAGCAACTTTAGATTGGTCCCTTTATTCCTCTTATCTTAACTTACTAGAGGTGTATGGACCATATATAGTATGCTGATGCTTACATGGTCCAAATAGATGGCATAAATCTATTAATGGTCCACTTTGTTTGTCTTTCTAAGAGTAACTACTTATGCATCTCCATGTTCAACAGTGTGTTTGTTATGTAATCTTCGATAAGGAGTTGAAACACATAAACTTCTTTTTCTTCCTAATCATTTTCCCCCTCCTTCTCCTCCACCAGCACATCTTTCTCCGCCTCCACTTAGTTGTCCTTAGCATCCGCCTCGCCATTCTTCTTTATTTTATTTTCCATCTCAATGTATTCTTCCATTTCTTTTCGTATTTTTTTGTTTTTCATTTTCATAGCTCAATCAAAAAGAAGTAAAATGTGTCTTCCTGCATCGATATATGACGTTCTATTAACTTATTCCTGAAGGATCTTGACTAATAGATAATGCTAAAATTAACGTCCCTGGGTGGGCTCGAACCACCAACCTTTCGGTTAACAGCCGAACGCGCTAACCAATTGCGCCACAGAGACGAGTTAGACATACAGAAATGGTGGTACGAATCTAAACCTAATCAGATAAACTACTTCAGCTTAACCCTATACAAGTTTACAACTTTGACTGACAACATAAGCATAAAGGTGTGACCTTAGATACATTTATCTAAGCATGTGTCTCTATTTATTAACAAAGATCTTTTTTTAATTTAACATATCATTATTCTATTAGAACTTATTCAAATAGGAAAACATGTTAAGTACAAGAGATAATTGCTGAGAAATGAGGATACGGATACATAATTCGAAAAGAATCGTAGTTTCTACAGACTACTTGACGTTAGAAACAAATGCTTACATTGGTCCAGATTCTTCATTATAACGACCGCTCTGAGAACGACCAAAGCAAGGTCTTTATCTAGAGGGATTTGTTATTTTTCTTCTTTTCTCGGAGAATAAGCGTCAATTTCGTCTGTGGCTTTTGTCTCCGCGTGGGTAGCCCACTCGGATTATGTTCAGTCTTGCAGACGCTGTTTACGGAGATTTACGGAGATTAACGGCTGATCTTTCACTTGTTTACATACTACAAGTACCCCCTTCGTTGCATCTGATATTGATATTTATTTGTGAATATGTTATTATTCGCTTTGGTGCACCATGTTTAATGTTGCCTGTCCTGCATTGCATATTGCGTATTGCTTGATCATAGAGTTGTTTTCCTCCATTTGGTTATCAAATCGCCTAAGTGGTGCAAGTGATTTAGATAGGTTGTCTTAACCTTTTACCAAACGCCAATTTTCGACTGTCCCAAATTAGAAAAAAATGCAGGCAACATTTCAAAATGTGATGAAATTGAAAAATAATCTTCTGATATGACAGGAAACATTGTGAGAAAAGGAGAAATTGTTTTTAACGAGCAATTTCTCTTTTTTCCCACATTGTTTACCAGAGTCGTCTGCAACAAACTGATCAAATGCCTTCATTGTTTATCAATGCGTTAAGTAATATATTCTAGAATGTCGTCTTTTTTCAAAGAGATATATCGCAGCGGTACGCCTTCATTAATTGACGAGAAACGATATATCGATTGACAAACGACTTTTTAACAAGGGCCATGCGTCGTTGTGGGATAAAACCTCGACAAAATATTGTTATATCTTTAGAAAAGATTATAACGCAAATCAGGGCGCACTGTGAAATAACAAAACTTACAAATCTTAAATGTTTGGATTAAAATGGATTATCGCTTATCGCCTTTAATCTTTGATAAGATTTACAGTATGTCTTAATCGGGAATTGGAAATTTCTGCTTAATAACACAGAGGTTATCGTATAAACCCATACTCCCTACTAGGGTTTATGACTAGTCCAAATTCAAAACAACATCAGACAACAAAAACTACTCGGAAATAATCCAATGTGTTCTTTATGATATCTGAACGAAACAATTGTGTAAAGGGATACTTTGCATAACTCTAGCAAATTATCCTTTTGTCGCAGTGGATTTTGTGCATTCGCGGAGAGACACGGCAAAGTGTGATTCTATGGAGTTATAAGTTAAGTGAAAACTTCAGAAGTCTACTGATTTAATTTTAGATACCAATTGGTCGTAAGGTACATCTGTTTTTTGTTTAAGTCGTTTTCAACATTCTATCAAAGCGACTTTCTCACAAATTGCGTTCTATGCGTGATGCACGTTAGAAATTTGATTTTAATGGTTCACCAAGCGTCACTAAATGAATGGTCATATCTAATTTATTCTAAAGATGTTGAAAACCTGTGTTTTCAATAACAAATTATTGAACGATTATTCGCGACTTTCAGTGCTTCGACAGAAATACTAGAAGTATAAACAGTCTTTGGGTTGTTCCTGGTGCATCTTGCTAGAGTGTTGAGACATTTCGAAGTCGATGAGCAAGCCACTCTAACCGATCTTAAAATGTAAATTGGTGTCCATTGTTTACAGAAAGAACCGTTTTCTATATCAGTAAGATATACCGGTTTGTCCTATATACTTACAAACTTGTTATAAACGAGGCTAAGAAGCGTTCAATGTAAGTCTATATATTTGTAATATTACTCATTCTGTAAAGGACATTTTATTTAAAAAGGATTGAATTATCAATTAATGAAATGGTCAATTCAAATTATATTCCGGTGACAGTTCATGTACTCATTGTCCATCAGATACAAACAAGTACTGTTTACAGTGAGATTCGGACTTTTCCGTTGTGTTAATGTCGCCGATTACGAAGCATTACACAAAGGGAGGTAATGACTGATGTTTTAAAGAGACTATCTCACGAGGCATGTTGTATGGGTAACAAGCATTAAAAAGATGATTTAACAGATCATCAACATTCATCGAAAAACTTGGTAAATAGACAATATTGCGATGCTTTCGGACACAACTTTAACACAACAGTGGTCAAGGATGGAGAGTCGGCTTCTTGCCACGAGGGTCAAGGGTTCGAGTCCTGTGAGATGCGGGTGCTGCCTTGCAATATCATTAATCCACATTCGGCACGAGTACTGGTTATGTATCCAAGAAGCAGAAGCGAGAGTGATTGTTCTAAGCTGTAATAACGTGTTTTTAACAATCGATGTAAAATAATCAAGTTTGAAATTAACACAACTTTCCAGAGTCACATAATGAGAACGTCGACCAATTTGATAAGTTGGGTCCAATACAGTCTCACCCATTTGACTTGCTTCGCTGGACCGATTATAAAGTCACGGTTTACAAACAAACCTCGTTAAAACGGTTTTCTAAATCTGTAATATAAATGTGCCATATCTACTACACAGTTATAACAAGAGATGAAAAATGTAATCTCTTTTTCTGTATCTTTACAGATCTGTGGTGTCATTTTATTCGTCGAAGAGACTTTATTTTACAAAGATTAAAATCTCAATCTGTGAGAAAGTCCTTTTAATTCCATGTTTGATATGAACCTAAATGGAGTCACAAGCAATTTCTCCTTTTGCCACAATGCTTTTTTCAATCTTTTCACATATTACATCAGCAGAACTGAAAGGTTTTTTTTACATATTTACAAAGCTTTTCTTAATTCGTCGGCTTCAACTAAACAAAATTGTCGTCTGGAGGTAATAAAGATTTAATACGAGGCGTTCCGAGTTTCTGCCTTCGAAGATAGTACAATACGTCACGGTAAACGGAAACTATCTTATTTCATGTCACTTCCAGAATTAACACTATTTGGGTCAATAAATATAGCGCAAACGATAAATGCAAGTAGACTTACGGGATTTATTCTTTTCAGATAATATTCAACATTCAAAACAATTAGATAATTAGACATTGTACAATTTTCATACAATAATTTCATTTGCATTTTGGTACAAAGTCATTTACATATTACAAAATAAAAGAACTTATCTAAAATAGTAATTTGTAAGCATAAACGAACAAGGCACTACGATCGAGTGAATTTATGCAAATCCCTACAATGACTTAAAGACTCATTTCGTCTCATGGTTGGTACTCACCGGTTTTGGCAAAAAGTAGTCATATTTCCCCGTTCTTCTATCTGAATTTATGGCTTATCGAAATTGAAACAAATGGTACGCGACACACATGATATCTAAATTAAAGAATACAATTTTAATATGATCTTAGGTGGACACCATTACAATTGTTTATTTACAGCAGTGGCTTAATAGTTCTAAAGCAGCTACATCAAAGTGAGATTGTATGTAATAAATGGTTTATACAAACTAAAAGAAAACAACAATAACAACAAAAAATAATTTAATATGTTGTATTGCTGTATGTTGTTTCTCTGTACATGCTATATTTGATTCTATTAAAATGAATGAATTGTTGAGTGACATTTGAAACAAAACGAAAACAAAAGACATTTGTTATAACTTAAATGATCATTATAAACATTCACAGGAAAGGATTGTAAATCATAGTGAGCAATTACGCATTCTTTATGAATGGTTTCCGTTCAATATCGCACGCACATCTCATATCATCGTGTCTTAGTAAACGCATCTAAAATTCACTTAAAGCAGATGCCTTACGAAACCACTCTGACAAAAAGGGAACTTGAATCTGACAGCTAACATGGTTTCTTATCTCTCTCAATAATACAAGAATAATATTTTTTTACAAAGTCTATTTTAAAGAAATTAGTTCGTTAATGAAAGACAAAGTCGCATTTTTTTACTATTTCAATCGATTGATAAATACTGGACACGCCATCTAGATTTTGTTTTTAAAGAAAGAACATTTGTTACGAACAGTATCATCTTAAAATGTATCCTGATCCGCTTTGGTATTTGAGGAGTTGTATATTAAATTGCACTTTGATTATTGAACAGTATGTTAATATGTCTACATGTCTCGAGTTATAAAAATGGCTATATACATATATGGTGGTCAAATAAAGATATATAAATACATTCTATTTTATGCATTAGATGCAACTTCAGCTTGACAGCTGCTTAAATCTCATTTCCTGGTATTTGGTTTAAAATCTTAATTCATAATACATAACCCCGAATCGCCAAGATCATTTAGATATTTATTTGAGGTATTTTCAGATAAAACAATCGCAAGTTCTTAACATTATCAAGTAAGAAAACACAAAAGATTATCTTATAGCAAGCAACATAAAGAATAAGGATATTCAATCGAGTTTCTTATAGCAAGCAACATAGGAAATAAGGGTACTCAAACGATCATCTAATAATCGGCATTTGTTGGAGCTAACAATTCATTGACGTCCGATGATAAGTACAAATCTCAACAAGTATGTAAATTAAATATCCGTCCAACTTTAAAACACTCCAGAAGACAGAAAGTAGCTTAGAAACACGAGCTGTTTTAAAATAGTGTGTGTTTAGCGATGGAATCCTTCCTCACAAACGCATATATTAATTGAGATGGTAATTCATCATATTCGTGACAGTGGTTTCTAATATATTCTTCAGCAGATCAGCAAAGCAATGTGTTTAGGAGTGAGTGGTTAAATCGCCTCTTTCGGTTCCCAGGTCGCTGTATAAGGGGGCGGCTGTTCCATGTATGAAGGAGCTTGAAATAGAATAAATAAAAAACATAGTGTTACAGTGGACATACTCAAAGTTGTCAGAGCTTGCACAAATTAACCCTTTTAGTGCTGGAACCGATTTCATGCTTATGCAAACAGGTAAGGTCCACGCCAGACGCAAAATAAACTTGCGGCTGGCCTGTGATCTAATCTGTTTCATACTCTGAGTATTTTTATCCACCAAAATAAAGCAGATATTAAAGGTTTTGAGGGGAAGACGCCGCAAAAATCTATTTTTAGAAAATTACCTACCATTCTAAAGGTTAACAATATATGGTCATCGGTTACAACCTTAAGATCGTTCCGTTGGAGAATTATATATTGACGTTTGTAACAGCATAACAGGCACATCACGACGGAATTAGAGCATGTCTATGCCGGTGACGTTTTCTCATTAGTACTTTGTTGTAATTAAACCGAAGCATTAGCATATGTATTCAGTAGCAAATGTCATTTATCTTCGGGAAAAATATCCGTGCCGAGAGCCGAACTCAAAATCGGCCCCGCTTGACATTCTCCGTAGCACGTTCGACTGATTTATCCAACAAGTAGGTCATTATATCAAAAAGTGGTATGTTATTTGGTCCTAGGTTATTTCAATAAGACAAACTTTCTGTATAGGTCTACATATTGTGTTGCATGCTTCGTTTGAGCATCGTTTGTGTATTCCTCTATAATAAATGTGCTATAATACTAATAACATTGTGCTAGTAAACACTCATGAACATTTCAGTCCTCAAGAATGGCAGAAAATAGAACTGGCATTTGCGTTATAAGACATATATCACACGACACCCATTTAGCGTCTGTTATGTATATATCCGACAGAATAATCACCATAGATCATGTTGTACAGCGTCATTACAAACACTAAAACTGATTTGCTATGATCACGTATCAACTTTTAATTGCTTTATTAACGATCTTATACCTAAGCTTAAACGATCTGCAATACCGACATTAAGAGCTCTGCCAAAAATAACAAACAAAGGGAAATAACTTTCGCTTACCAGTTGGAGCTGCATATTGATACGATGGAGGGTTGACTGGCTGTTGCTGTTGTGGAGGTTGTTGTGGGTGATACGCATGCGCAGCTGGTTGTTGTCCTGGATTACTTCCGGTATAAGGGGTTGCTATGGTCTGGCCTTAAATATGAAGCAAATACTTATCGTTATTCGAATGTTTTTAAAAGAACATTTCATTTTGATTTATATTAAAAATTATATTTTACACAGCGATCTGAATAGATTGATCTTTTTACCCTTCACCAAACGCCAAATGTTCGACTGTCCCAAATTGAAAGAGTTTGCTGACGACATTTCAAAAAGTGAATAACTCGATAAGTAATTTACTGATAGGGCAGACATTATTGTGTGAACAGGAGATATTAATCGTTTAGAGCAATTTCTCCTTTTCCCACAATGTTTTTCAGAGTCGTCTGCAACAACTAATTATAATTAAACCATTGACGTAATTCATTGCTTTTTGGCTAAATGTCGATAAGAGTGAGGGGCTTAATCCATATGCAATGAAATTAGGAATAATATTTAACGCTAGCTATGTTTTACTTGCATTATCGTGCAAGAAATCTACTATTGTACCATTGTTCCATTTGACTATCCATTAACATCAATATTTGTCTTTGTCAAGCGCATGAATGTGATACACCATTGAGTACGCTGATAATACATGAAAGCCACTTATATCTAGATATACTTGACTGATTGATTCATCACTTCAATTGTGCTTAAACCGTTTAAATTTATTTCGTTCCTTTTTAATCGATTGGAAAAACACACTCTAGCTTGCGCTCAGGACCCAATCTGAACACATCGAGTTTATCAAATGAAAACACATGTGAAATAATAGGGATGACGCTATATTGTTTCCTGCGAGAATGACGTCACTTCACTTCCGTTTTCAAAAAAAGATCTTACATGTGAAATCTAAAAATACGTTTGATTTGATTAAGGACAAAACTATATATGTCATAACTTATGATTTCGCCATTGCGTAAGAGTAACCGATAAAATGATTTAAAAGGATGTTCAACACTTCCATACACATTGAACTACTTAACGGGCCGCTTAGAAAAGGTGTTATACGCCGGGCCCAATTTACCCGAAAAATTGTAATCCTACACTTATATCCGAGGTGAATTTCACAGCTCACGGAAATACCCGAGTAGTTCCGATTGCTCATGACCATGCTCCACAATGTTGCGGACGTGCAATGAAATGCAGTCTTTGCAGAGGTCTCCGAATACATTTCGGACATCTTTGCCAAGATCATAAGCGGTTTTACGTGTGAAACATTATGCAACCATTATACAGGTTCGACCCTAACCCTTAAAATGTTTGAACTGACTTCATGCTTATAGAAACATGTTAGATCGAGGCCAGCCGCCAAGAATATTTGTGGCTGGCCAGTGGTCTTACCTGTTTGCTTCTCTGAGTATCTTTCCGGTTCAAAATTAAGCAGATAGATTAGGATTTGGAAAGCCAACGACACAACAATCTATTTTTAGAAAGTTACCCAGCATTCTTAGGGCTTGAAGCAACGGCTTAATTACATACGAAACATACTATGAACGAATGAATATTAATAAAGTTTACAGCAGTGACATCATTTCAAATCAAACTTACCGGAATGTGCCAAGAAGGAGCTGGGGATTAAAAGTTGCTCCTGTTTCCGTTTGTTAGCTCCCTTGACCAAACACGACATTCGGAAACCGTCGATTATCCAGCCAAATCCGAACGCACCGAACGTGAAGAAGTAGAAAGCTGCCCAGCCCCATCTCTCTAGGTACAGATGGTGGCTCCCGATCAGACCTAAAGAAATAAAACAAACAAATAGAACACTATATATATCGTTCAAAGGTTCATGTGTTGGTTCAGATATCTTAGATATCAAAGCATTCCCTTAACAGAGACGCATTTTATAATGCTTGGAAAAAAATAGAAGAGGCTTACACTTGGAAACATACACCTGTAGAAATTATTGAAATACAGTTATTAACAGCTATTCAATGTGTACTGAGAGCAGGACTGATACTTTATTAACCACTACAGGTCTAAAACCGACTACATCCTTATGCAAACAGGTTGGATCTAGGCTAGCCGCCAAGCAAATTGGCGGCTGGCCTGGATCCAACCTGTTTGATATTCTGAGTATTCTTCCTCATCAACAATAAGCAGATATTTAAGGTTTTGGAAAGCAGTCGTCACAAAATCTATTTTTAGAAAACAATTTATGATACCGCTATACAAAACGTACCAAATGGGAACCATAGAACATAGGCATCATCAAGATATTTTGTTTCGTCTTTCTGGTTCCGCACAAGCTCTTTGTTCGTTCGGGCGACGAGGATCGGAATACGGAACCAGTCTACGATCCAGCCGACACCCAACAGACCGAACGTACAGAAGTACGCAAATCCCCACAGCGGTCTACCGAGGTAGAAATGGTGGGAGCCGAACAGCCCTGTTGGTAACGCTCCGAGTATATAGGCTGTACACACGGACTTCTCCTGTAATGTATGCATACCCGCATGTTGTATTCATTCACGACATTAATTATCTTTTATACCCGTATGTTGTATTCATTCACGACATTGAATACCTTTTATACCCGTATGTTGTAATCATTCACGACATTGATTATCTTTTATACCCGTATGTTGTATTCATTCACGACATTGAATATCTTTTATACCCGCATGTTGTATTCATTTATGACATTGATTATCTTTTATACCCGTATGTTGTAATCATTGACATTGTATACCCGTATGTATTCCATTGATTATCTTTTATACCCGTATGTTGTATCATTCACGACATTGAATATCTTTTATACCCGTATGTTGTATTCATTTATGACATTGATTATCTTTTATACCCGTATGTTGTAATCATTCACGACATTGAATACCTTTTATACCCGTATGTTGTATTCATTTATGACATTGGTTATCTTTTATACCCGTATGTTGTATTCATTCACGACATTGAATATCTTTTATACCCGCATGTTGTATTCATTTATGACATTGATTATCTTTTATACCCGTATGTTGTAATCATTCACGACATTGATTATCTTTTATACCCGTACGTTGTATTTATTCACGACATGCCAAAGTTGCAATCGACAAGATACTTAGAAATCAAGACATCAGACGCTGTACTCCTTGTTAATAAGGTTAATTGCATCTGTCGTGATCGACTAAAATGACCACTTTAAGAGACGCGATGGTCTTCAATAAAGAAAAAAACATTTTCTTTGGTGCAGCAACGTTGCTTTTTTGTTGTTGCTTTCACTCTAGGTATTGAATAACTCCCCTATGGACACTGGGTTAGTATATAAAAGACAAAGGACAAATAAATCACATCGTCTTATAACACGACACTTCATTTTATACCAACAATGCATCAGAGCAGTACCATGTATCAGTACATGGTTTAGTATAACCAGTTGTTTAGGACGAATACCATGTATTTTTTATATGTGAACAGTTTGGAGACATTCGGCGTATCTATTTAGTCAACTGGTATAAAGCTCGTCCAAACTTAGATAATGTTTACAATCTTTTTAAAAGTAATGAGGATACAACATTTAAAAACTTAGCTTTCTTTGTATCAAAATTACTAGAGCACATTTCTACATGATTTCCTTTTATCCTTAAAATCTAATAGCAAATATATTGATGATAGTGTGGAGCACATCTGATTTTTATTTGTATTGTGTAACATGTATAATGTATTGTGGGCCGGATGCCTTTTTACTGAAATAAATTGTATTGCATTGTATTGTAGTAAACAAACCTGAAGCTCCACTTTCGTCTTTGTATTATAATCCTTGACCATGTACGGGATTCGAACGAGATCAATCAGCCAGCCAATCCCGAATCCACCACATGTAAACAGATACAAAACCCCGAGTCCGTGATTTCCCAGGTAATGGTGATGATAGCCTGGAATAGTGAAGAATCGTGAATAAAGCAAATGCCGTTCCGGGGGAGCCTACGCGATGCATATTGAAATCGTGTTTGTATAAATGGTGAGGTGGGCATGCGTGTGATTTAACCTATTAAAAATGGTGAGGTGGGCATGCGTGTGAGGTGGGCATGCGTGTGAGGTGGGCATGCGTGTGAGGTGGGCATGCGTGCGATTTAACCTATTGCATGACAATAATAACATTTTGCCACTTTGTTGCAGACGACTCTGGGAAACATTGTGGGAAAGGAAGAAATTGTTCGTGACGAGCATTTTCTCCTTTTCGCCAATGTTTTCTACACTATGAGAAGATTACTTTCCAATTTCATTACATTTTGAAATGTGGCCTGCAAATTTGTTCAATGTGGGAGAGTCAAAAATGGCGTTTGGTAAAGGTTAAACGCACATACATGTATAGTGGGCGATTTGATATACATATTCGCAAAAATATTTATCATCTTAATGAAGAATTCTCCCTTATAATGCTGGGTAATTCAAACAAAAGATTTGTGTGTCGTCTGCTTTACCAAAACCTTAAATATCTGTTTAAGAAACTTAGAGTAGCGAACAGGCTAGGTCACAAGCCAGCTACTAGTTTACTTGGCCGCTGGCCTGGATCTTATAATCATGAATTCGATTCCAGCACAATAAGGGTTAAGAGAAAGTTTCATATGTCATTCTCAATTATATCTATCGATGGCAATATTCTACTTTTGGGTTCGACACAGGAAAATATTCAAAGAAGGTTTTATGATATCACCAGTAAGTAAATCTTACGAAAAAAAGGGGCTCTACATGACCCATTGGATGAAATGGCGGTCTTAAAACTAGGGAATCTAGGGTTAGAGCCCAACAGCTTTTGTGGAAATGTCTTTTAGCAAGACACTTCAGAGCCCGAGTCTTGTCCGGTTAAATCTGTGAAAGCCGTAGCAAAACTTCCAAAATTGTTGGCAAAGCGTTAAACCCCATGTAATCAAACACATTGGGAAGTTTAAAAAAACACAGATGACTATATAGCTTGTAATGCCATATCTAAATGCGTCTGCATTAAATAAAGAAAACAAAACACTTTACAAGAGCGTAAATTCATGGTTTTTGTTTGTTTTCGGTTTCACTTCCTGAGATCGCGGATAAAAATGAGTCACATTCCATTACATATATACGATCGTATAGGGCATAAATTGTTGGTGTCTTGAATCGAAAATGTTATCAGGCAAGGCGCAGGGATATTATCCAATGACCCGAAGGCAAATCGGATAATAATTAGAAGTTGAACCCGATAACCTTTCCTTTTCAAAGACAGCAACCATATTTTCTTCCTTTAATCATTTTATCCTTTACCTACATAGTTTCAGATTGACAAAATAAATTAGTTTCAGATTGACAAAATAAATGAAAAGAAAGCACGACAAAAAATGATAAAAACGGAAAGTCAAGATTGACATGTGCGCGCAGCAATCACATGCTCTTGTAACGAGTAACACACTGTTATATGGCAAACTGTGTGACGTTGCCAGTAAAGATATTTTAAACGATTTAAGGTCGCTCCCTTAAAACAGTTTCACAGAATTCTCACAGAGTTTCAAATGGCCCCGTATGGCAGTCGGACAGTTCTTCAAACATCAAGCTATGGAATTGTAACAGTGGTACTTCATTAACGTTGTTGCCGTGTCAACGGGGTTTCATTGATATCGGCGCAACACTTCGTTCATTCAAATAAATTCGATTTCGCTACAGACAGGGCAATATTACCACAATGAATGAATTCATACAAGTGCCGCCAGGGTCAAACTCTGCGTTCTTTATTGTTGTTACTCGAGACGAGATATAACGATGGTGTTCGAAATAAGTTGGCTGTGTACATGGTCAATGTCAAACTTAACTGTTGTGTCTTTCAAATAAAGGAGATATGGTATTTTAGTTCTACTAAGCTAACTCATATACATTTTGATTTATGACATCGGGGTGAAAGTATTTTAGTTGCGTTGTGATGTTCTCCGTGCAGTAGAGGGGGCCGAGGCTACGCAGCCCTCAATGGCCGTTTAAGCTGTGTTGAATTGTTTTTATATTCCTTAACCCTTTTCCAATCGCATATTTTTCGTCTGTCCCAAATTGAAAGGGTTTGCAGACGACATTTCAAAATGTTCTGAAATTGCAAAATAATTGTCTGATAGGGCAGAAAACTCGTTACGAGCAATTTTTCCTTTTCCCACAGTGTTTTCCAGAGTCGTCTGCAAAAGACAGGTCAAATGTCGTTATTGTTTGCTAGTGGGTTAAGTCAGCACAAAAACTACCCTCTGTGATTTCAACCAGCAAGAGAAAAGTTACATTAAATATGCTTGTTCAATTCAATTCAAAATTTTATTGTATGATAAGGCCACCGACCCATACACAAAAATGAAACATAAATACAATACATTTTATACAGATATACATGTGTAAGAGGCTAAAATAATATAACAGATCTAAATGCATTGTTTTCCTTACATCTCTTGCTCTTTCATATAGATTTCTCTTTTTTTAAACGCATAAAATAAAAACATTGCTAGGTTACGGATAACAGTATCATTTTTAGATGCCATGATATTATAAAAAGACATATCATTTGGGATAATCAAATATTTTTTGTCAATATATTTTTGGCGCAACTCTTCGTACAAAGGACAATGGAGTAGGAAATGTACCTCATTTTCGATAAAACATTCACAAAAAACACAAAACCGGTTTTCCTTAGGTATATCATAATGCCTACCCTTTTCAATCATGAGGGAGTGGGAGCCATTTCTGAATTTTGCAAGGCAAGTTCTAAATTTACTGATATCGATAATGCTTAAGTATTTCTCCTGTACAAAAGAGTGTTTGTAATCATAATAACTAGATAATTTGGAATTTTCAAAACAACCCATTCTCCACTCTTGTTGATATTGGTCTTTGAGCCGCTGTGTATATTCAAAAATAAAAATGTTGTCATTCAAGACGTATTGGTTTTCCCAAACATTTCCAAAACCGTTTCTATATAAATTTTTCGAACACATGTTACCCAATTGGTGTATCCCAGATTATCATAGTGTAATAACATATCATAAGAAAGCTTGACAAGTCTTTGTTGTGGTAATCTAAGAATACGTAGCCAATATTTAATTACCCGTTTCGAAGCATTTATTTGGATAGGATATCTGCCTGTATCACCTAAAACGGATAGATTACATGCCTCAATACCTACATTTAATAAGCGTTTACATGCTAATAGTTGAACCTGTTCAATACAGTTCATTTGGTTGAGACCCCAAAGTTCAGACCCATACAGCATAATTGGACTTATCTTTGCGTCAAATACTTTAAAAAATGTACTTATTGGAATAATTGGCAGACTATTAAAAGAGTTGAGGATATACAATAATACCCTTTTGGCTTTGACTGCCGAACTTTCTGCCATTTTATATAATGACAACCTATTAGTAAAATTGACACCTACATATGAGAAACTCGAAACAACCTCAAGCTTCTTCCCATTGTAAAACCATTGCTCCTTTTTAGAAAGTTGACCCCCTTTTTTAAAGACTACTACTTTTGTCTTTGATATATTGACCCTCAACTTATAGACATTACAAAACGCATATAAAACGTTAAGTTCTTTTTGCAGATCGCCAATAGTATTTGCAATTAACCCTATGTCATCTGCAAACATTAACATTGGTACAGATGTATAATCTGGAAACAATTGAATTCCCCTGACGTCACTTTGCTTTATTACGTCATCAAGTTCGTTGATAAATAGAGCAAATAACGTCGGGCTTAAAGAGCATCCCTGACGAAGACCGATTGGGCAAGAAAAAACATCACTTACACCATCATCTGATCTAACACATGCTTTAACACTATTATAAATTGATTTTATGGATCTAAATAAATTGCCTTTGATACCATTCTTAAGTAAAACATTATACAGCAGTGGTCGACTAACTGAGTCAAACGCCTTTTCAAAATCAACAAAAGCAACATACACTGAGCGTTTGTGCATAGACAGACATTTGGAGATTATTGCATTTAACACATAAGCATTATCAATGGTACTATAGCCTGCTCGAAAACCCGCCTGTGCCTCTGTTAGTCGACCATATGCATCAACATAGAACGTTAGCCGCTTGTTTAACAAATATATATATACTTTACTTATAACATCCATAAGAGCAATACCTCTATAATTGGACGGATCATTTACATTACCCTTTTTATGTATAGGAATCAGCAAAATTCTAGACCAACTTGAAGGAAACTCCCCTGTATTGTAAAGTCTATTGAAAAGAACTTTGATAAAAGGTAATAAGACTGGAATTCCAAAAGATAAGTGGTGTGGCGAAATACATCCTGCAAAAGCTTTATTACCGTTTAAAGCTTCAATCGCACTAAGTATCTCACCATCATCGATCGGTGAATTAAAAATAATGCTTTCAATATCGCCAAGTGTGTCATTCATTTGTGTTTCGTGAACAGTGTTCTCCTCTTGACTTATGTCAGACGATAACAGCGTACGAAAATACTCATACCAGTCATTCAGTGAAACATGATTTGTAACTTTTGGTTTCTTGGTGAGATTACGTATTTCTCTCCAAAAGGAGCCACTATTTTTTATTGAACTTTCAATGCGATTAATTCTTTTTTTATTGTAAAAGTATCGCTTCCTTTTACAAACATGTTTGTACATAGTTTTGCTTTCTAAGTATGTATCTAGATCTTTAGATTCTCTACTTAACCGGAATCTTTTAAGACTTAACTTAGCTTTTTTCTTATATTCTTTACATTCTTTATCAAACCAGTCTTTATGGATTGTACACTTGTTCGATTTTACAGTTTTCTTAAACTTAGTTGAACTATTAAGTAATACATTTTCAAAATCAACAATTACATCATCAATATGTTTATCATAATTTTTAACATTTTTTTCAAATTCTTTAAAAGATTCATTATCTATGTTTTCAGATAACGTATGTACATATTCAATACAAGTTTCAGCATTAATATTATATTTTACTTTATTCTGCTGTGGGCGTAATCTCTTCTTTCTAGCCGTCATCACACATGGACTGTTAAGCTTTAACAAAATGGGCATATGTGTGCTACCTGGATAATTCAATATTTCAAAGTTAGTAATGCTTTCGAAAACTTTGTTAGTTACAATAAAATAGTCAATAACGCTACAGCCATTATGATTAACAAAGGTAAAATCTCCTTTGCCAGCATCCTGGCCGCAACGACCATTGACAATTGAGCAATCATATACCTTACAGATGTTTAATAACTGTCGACCAAACTTATTCACCTTACTATCCGAATTAGTTCGGAGATTAATTTCAGTGGAATTGAAAAGATCCTGATATTCTGCCAGTTCCGGTATATTCAAGCCCATTTCTAATGCATTGTCATATATCCCCGTTCTAGCATTTAAATCACCATTCAAAATAATAAGATAATCCCTAAGATTATGATTGGTGATTAGTTTTTCAATAATATTTGGGCCACCCATCTCCCCCTGTTGGTAAAAAGGTGAACCGTCTGGTGGAATATATACAGATATATAAACACAGTCTCTTTCAAACCCTAGTAATCTACGATTTATCACAAGAACAATACCATATTCGAACTCTGGAATAATCCGCTTTACTAAATGTTCATAAGTGTTGCGTACATACACGATTACGCCTCCCATTGGTCGTCCACCATAAATAGATTGTTTGGCTTTACATATAAAGGACATATGATTAGGGAAATAATTACAATGGTCAATTTCGTGTATCATCCACGTCTCTTGCAGTCCAATTATGTCAAAATCATCTAGAAAGGAAGTGAGCTCAGAACATAGTTTATTATGGATACCTTCAATATTCCACGTTACAAATGAAATGTTATCTGTTGCTTGTGCATAGCCTTGGCCGGCATCCTATGTCGTGTAGCCGTTTGTCGACTGGTCACTTTGCACTTCCCTTGTTTCAGCTTGTGGGTCGCCATTGTTCGATTGCCGCTTCAATTGTTGCCGATTTCTATCGTCAAGTGTACGCACACCTCGCTTCTGGTCTCTATTGTTATATCTATTAGGCATCGATTCTTTAACAAGCTTACCATTACGAAAATAAGCATTATATCCTTGATCATAGGCAATCTTTATCAGCTGGCGTTGTTGAAAACTAAGGTCATTTGAGATTCTAATACCCTTTGCTCTTAATGCATCACGTTTATCAAACCATTTCCGTTTATCACCGACACTCTTAAACTTCACAATTACCATCCTCGGCTTTCCATGAGACACCTTACCGATTCGGGTCGCTGAAAGAATACCAGTAAGCATCTGCTCTTTACCTATATCACTTGACTCGACTAGAGGGACAACTTCATCTCCGATAACTGACATCAAACTTTTGCTTTCTGACTCCTGTTCTGCAAGCCCAAAAACACGCAGAGAACATTTCATCTTATCAGATTCAATTTGGTTAAGTTGTTGTTCAATGATTTCGATACGCTCATTATCTGCATCTCGCTGTGTTGTTAACTGATTGAAATAGTGTTCGTTGCGATGCTCGAAATGCTCGAATGACATTTCAATATCACTGACCCTTTGATCCAGAATTGCAGTGTTCTTATCAATATGCTCTACTTTACTCTTTACTTCTTTCAAATCGGTGTTTAAGCGTTTCAATTCAGCTTTAAATTCAGCTCTTACTGCACTTAACTCAGAGGACATTTGTTTATTCGAATCACTGATTGCTTTAAGAATCATTCTGGTCTCCTCGGATGGAGGGGTAACAGGACCAGGGTTAAGTTCAACGTCTCCTCCAAGTAGTAGGATTCGTTCCGCAAATGACTCGTATTGTACACCGTAGTTTGAGGACGTTATTGGCGAATACCCATAGGGCACATACGATTCACTGATGGCACTTAAATAAGGTGGTAGGTTTTGCGATGCAAGGTAGTTTTGTCCCAGCAGACAGCTATAGGTTGTGAGCACAATACATAACAAATACCATCCAGTAATAAAAGTTCGCAAATTCACGTCAGGACCTTTGCTGATCGATTTGTATTTTTCGGAACACTTCGTGCTTTTCTGCCTTCCTACTACTTGGGTAAAACATCCTATTCTGGAACGGTACAGAGAAAGATCAATACCCATTTTAATTCTCTTGATCTTCGAATGTCAATTCACACACTCAGGGTGTATATCTGAGCTTATACTCAACCTTATAATCACAATGTCTCCTTGATTGATCCCCTTAATTGGTCCGTGATCACATTTGTCCGTGCGTTTTGACAGTTCAATGAGCACATGTAATTACAGGTAAAAACCCTTAACGTCATGTATCGTTTACAACCGAAGATAAATAATTTCGTTAATTTTTACACGAACTAAGCAGGAAAAGTACCTCTTTTTATCGTTGTGCTAAATTAATCCAACAGTAGATCCTTCAGCATTAATTCACTTCTAATTCCATCTCTCCACCTCTTCATAGTCGTCCAAACCGTTCATTTTGGTGGGAAAAGCAATATAAACTACGGCAATCACGAGCGGAGAAAAACACGTCCGACCCCTTACACAGTACAATTACCAATGTTCAGACATTAGACAAATCGAAAGTCATAATACCGCTCTCTCAGAGCGCGAAGCGCTCGGAGAGCGGATAACGGTAACATACGTACGAGTAACAAGTTATGTTAACACCGGTTATACCATTAGCAAAAAAACAGGTGGCTTCCGGTTTACCTAAAGGAGAAAACTTGGGTTTGCTTCGGGTGTTTCCGGCTTTACGGAATGGACTGGTTCTATCTAAATTTATTTTCAAGCATTACCTTCATCTACCAATATATCTACCAATAGTGAACCATTCCTCGTAAAGAGAAAACTCGGGTGTGCTTCGGGTGTTTCCGGCTTTATGGAATGGACTGGTTTTACATAAATTCATTGCCGCTCATTGAGTTTATTTCCGCCAATCATGAATGAACCATAAACCATTCTATCGAAAAACAAAACACGAACAACGGGATCGGCGCCACCGCTTCAAACTTTAAATTGGACACAGTGTTCAACTCCTTGAAAGGAAAACGAATCGCCGGTTGTAGGTAAGAGAACTTTTTGTACTCTTTCATTTCGTTATAAAACAGTATATCTAAATAGACCATTTTCACCAAAATTCGTCGTAGAAAAATCGAGAAGGCGAGCCCTCGTCACGCCTCGCTGAAGATGCTTCCTCTAAACAAACATCCATCTGAAAAAACTTCTTCCTTTTAAGTAGAACTACAGCATTCATTTTTTAGTATTACAGTACATGCTCCCTGCAGTACTTGGCTAGAAAATGTGTGTTGCCCGGTGAAATAAGTGTTCACCTATCGATTCGGTGATTACACCCTGCAGTTAGGCATACTCTAATGTTTATGTAGACGGTCTATGTCATTTTTGCGGTGTGTATGGAAAGCATTAGCATGGGTGAAAGTGTTCAGGAATATTCCTGAATTTCAGGTTTTTGAGACTTTTTGTCCCTATAGAACGCTATAGCAAACATGCCTTTTCAGGATAATGAACTACAGATTTCAGGTTTTTGAAATTCTTTAACTTTCACCCATGCATTAGGTACACATCGTGTTGTAGATGGAATACACTATTATGCTGACCAATAAAGCAACGATATCAACTCGTCAGTTGCTGATATGGATTATTTGTTATTGTTGGAGCTTTTAAATTGAGTACAAGGTACCTTCTAACAATTCAATAGCAATTCAATAATTCAATTATGGGGCGATATTTTAAGTAACAATAACAGCATGAATTTCCTTTTCCAAAAGTGAAATACCCTTTTACATAGGCGTAGGAGCTGGGGGGGGGGGCAGAGTATACTTTGCCCCCCCCCCCCAATATTCACAATGGCAAATGAAGATATTTGAAAAGAAAAGTGTGTAAAGAATAAATGTGTTTTTTGTGCTTTATCTTACACCAATTCGCCTTTTGTTACGCATTATAACAAAAATCTTTTTGACGTCATCATTGCAAATGGCAATCTAATCACATCTGGTTTATCCAATGAAAACTCAGCTCACTGAAATACCCAGGAAGTCTAGATTGACGAAAACAGTGGTGTAAAACGTGTTCTAAGGAGTCAGACTCAATATTGTCTTCAATTGTTACCTAAAGGGGTCAGACTCAATATTGTCTTCAATTGTTACCTAATGCTTGAAAATTAATCTAAAACGAGTTGAATGCGTGGCTGTGACAGTCTGGCCGCTGCACCTTTTGTTTAGATCAATGCATTTGATTTCCGCGTGAGATCGAGACCTGTCATATCCTTTTATTATTATTTTTTTTTTTATTTAAGATACACATTTTCATACGCTTTCTTGTTATTCTTATAATGTTATTGAATTTGTAAATGCATGAATAGCCATGAAAAAGTTTAGGAACATTTATTCTTAGACGGGCCCTCATCTGAAGTTGGCCCCCCCCAATATTGAAAACGCTCCTACGCCTATGTTTTAAGTATTTGGTTATGTATGTCACCTTATATGGCAGTATTTTATTTTATTCGTTTCGTCCAGTGATGATATAATTCCAAAACATTGAATTGTTCTTGCAAGTGAGAATTTTGTCCTAAAGGTTTATGGTAATAGATCCCTTAGTTGTTTTTTCTATATATTACAGAATGTATGATGGTTGGAAATATGTCAATTTTAAAGAAAAGATGATGCAGACCTGCATAATCATTGATTCTGTTTTATAATACAAGTAAGTATGTCTAAACATGTATATTCTTTATCTCCTATTTGAATAAAAAAAACATAAGTGTCATAAAGATTGAAGGTATCTTATTAATGTTATATATATCAAAGAAGCAATTCTCTTCAATGTGGAAGTTTGTTTTTCTCTTTAATTTGAACATTTCTGATTAGATTATAGCATAATTACATATGCAGAAATTTTTTATAGGAAACAAGCAAGTGTGACAAAGGTTGGACTTCTTAACATGTTCTCCTTTTATTACTTTGTTTTCAAATGATCATTATGGTCCAGAAATGTTGATGAATTTGGCGTTGCTCACAATTTGTAATTGACTCCTTTTCTTTTTCAAAAACATGGGTAAGAATGAGAATGAAACCAAAATAAGTCAAGACAGGTTGGACTAAAGATTTTTTTTTATCACCAATCAGTTCTTTTTAATTCTGTCAGTTAACTACTTCAATGATTACCATCAGGAATGAATTATTTCCATTGTTACCAATTTAAAATTATAAGTCAGTTTAATGTGGCCAGTATTCCCAAATGATTTATATTTTTTATTTTTCTCTTTTAACAGCCAAATCTGATGACTAACTGGCAGAGTAACAACAACAGCAACAAATCATTCAGTGATGTGGATATAATAAAAAAAAGATGAAGATTTACAAGGAGATACCTTAAATCTTCATGTTTGATCAGTGAATAGTCTTAAAGTTTAGTTTTCTCGTCAAAAGACTAATTTCATGAAGAAAAAATAACATTAACAATGATCTATCATATGTTATGAACATCAAAGGACAATAATATAGAAAAAATTGAGAAGGACTATGAAATATTCTACAATGACAACACTGTCACATGTGTCTCATCTTTTCTTTCGTTCAAGAAGCCTTAAAAAACCAACTCAATCAAATTATTGAGACGAAAAGCATAATCATACTATGTTAAAACTGCTTAGTAAGTCTGCAGCAGACCAGAGGAAGACAGTAACTTAAGTCGTTACTTGAAGTTCTTTTCTAATTATTGCATGAGTATGAAGGGGAAAAAGATGAGAGTTGAATTTGCATACAAAATTATTATTTCTCCTTTGATTTACCACAAGATCTGAAGCCAATTATGACAAGGGGAAACAGGCTCAGAGAGAACATTTTCCTTGTCACAATTGCTTTTATTCATTGGAAAAAGAAACTTTAATTAATACCTGTTATTGCTTTAAATTTGAAACAACATTTTTTTTAAAAAAAAATGGCTGATTTGTATATCATAGAACATTTGTTATTCTTTTGTTTGAAGAAGTTGAACACAAATGTTTCTGTCATATTTTTCCAACTCTCAGAAGTGTTTTTCTACTATACAAACAATGAAGGTCAGGGAACTGTTGATGTCAAGAATGAAGCTAATGTGCCAAAACTAAGCTGTGACTTTGTTTTCAACCAAATTGTTAAAGCAAGGAATTAGAATACATGAACTAATGCTGTCTGCTGATTATCACTTATGTCTTTTAACTACATTTCATTAATCATTAATTGCATACAGAACTTTTTTTTTAAGTTCTTTAATAAATAAACACATATAAAAAAGCAGTGTTTCATGTGTGAACAAAGGTTTATAAAATAGTAATGAAAAATTAAAGATTTGTTTTTATTTTAAAGTTAAACGAAATAGCTTTTGGCTACAACAAAGCTTTTTGTTGTTATTGAATGACCTTTTGTAGATCAGCAAAGCAATTTCTGTGGGATTTTCTTATCTACATTGAACAATAAAGAACCATTCAAACAAAGACCTGATTGGCTTTCTATTTGATGTAATTTGGTTAGTCCCAAAGCATGTACAAGCAGATGAGTATGTTGTTGAACATCATCTGAAACTATTAATCCAACTGACCCTTCTTTATCACTAAATGACATGTTGTTTTTTCTCATGATGATTTAAACCAGTACCTACAACACATGATTTTGTGAAGAAAATTGTATGATTTCATGCAGAGACAGACTTGTGGTTCAAAAATTATAGTTTGGTGGTTCTGACATTGCATGAGCAGTTTGTCCTTACATGATGAATGTCTCATTATTGATGAAAGGCCCTCATACACAGCCTAAGCAAGCTTAACCCTTTCCCAAACAACAAATTGAAAGATTTTGCAGACGATATTTCAAAATGTGATGAAATTGAACAATATTCTTCGGAAAGAGCAGAAAACCTTGTGGGAAAAGGAAAAATTGCTCGTTACGAACAATTTCTCCTTTTCCCACAATGTTTTCTAAAGTAGTCTGCAACAAAGTTGTCAAATTTCGTTACTGTTTCCGAATGGGTGAACAAATACCCATATAGAATATAGTCCATCAAAAAAGTCTACCAGGAGACTTGCCCTTTTACTGAGACCTATCTAAATGTGACAAAGATGACAGCTCTGTGATAAAATGAGTATTTGCTCCCCAAAGTAAGCCAATTCTTTTATTTCCACAAAGTTGTACGTTGAATTTAGATTGAAAAGCATATTCAGTATGCAAGTTTCATGCAAAATCCATAACAATGAGTTGAGAGAGCGGTCTAGAGGCAATGCCTTAGTTCATATTACAAAATCGTTGAAAAAATACATTTCTCGTACTGCGGTGTAACATCTAATAAACAAACATAGCTACTGAACGCAAAATTGATTGTCAACATATCTTAGTATGAATAGACGGTGCATGAATAGACGGTGTATGAATAGACGGTGTATGAATAGACAGTGTAAGAATAGACGGTGTATGAATAGACAGTGTATGAATAGATGGTGTATGAATAGACAGTGTATGAATAGACGGTGTATGAATAGACAGTGTATGAATAGACGGTGTATGAATAGACGGTGTATGAATAGACGGTGTATGAATAGACGGTGTATGAATAGACGGTGTATGAATAGACGGTGTATGAATAGACGGTGTATGAATAGACGGTGTATGAATAGACGGTGTATGAATAGACGGTGTATGAATAGACGGTGTATGAATAGGTGTATGAATAGACGGTGTATGAATAGACGGTGTATGAATAGACGGTGTATGAATAGACGGTGTATGAATAGACAGTGTATGAATAGACGGTGTATGAATAGACGGTGTATGAATAGACGGTGTATGAATAGACGGTGTATGAATAAACGGTGTATGAATAGACGGTGTATGAAAATACGGTGTATGAATAGACAGTGTAAGAATAGACGGTGTATGAATAGACAGTGTATGAATAGACGGTGTATGAATAGACGGTGTATGAATAGATGGTGTATGAATAGACGGTGTATGAATAGACGGTGTATGAATAGACGGTGTATGAATAGACGGTGTATGAATAGACGGTGTATGAATAGACGGTGTATGAATAGAATAGACGGTGTATGAATAGACAGTGTGAATAGACGGTGTATGAATAGACAGTGTATGAATAGACGGTGTATGAATAGACGGTGTATGAATAGACGGTGTATGAATAGACGGTGTATGAATAGACGGTGTATGAATAGACGGTGTATGAATAGACAGTGTATGAATAGACGGTGTATGAATAGACGGTGTATGAATAGACGGTGTATGAATAGACGGTGTATGAATAGACGGTGTATGAATAGACAGTGTATGAATAGACGGTGTATGAATAGACAGTGTATGAATAGACGGTGTATGAATAGACGGTGTATGAATAGACGGTGTATGAATAGACGGTGTATGAATAGACGGTGTATGAATAGACGGTGTATGAATAGACGGTGTATGAATAGACGGTGTATGAATAGACGGTGTATGAATAGACGGTGTATGAACGGTGTATGAATAGACGGTGTATGAATAGACGGTGTATGAATAGACGGTGTATGAATAGACGGTGTATGAATAGACGGTGTATGAATAGACGGTGTATGAATAGACGGTGTATGAATAGACGGTGTATGAATAGACAGTGTATGAATAGACGGTGTATGAATAGACAGTGTATGAATAGACGGTGTATGAATAGACGGTGTATGAATAGACGGTGTATGAATAGACGGTGTATGAATAGACGGTGTATGAACAGACGGTGTATGAATAGACGGTGTATGAATAGACGGTGTATGAATAGACAGTGTATGAATAGACGGTGTATGAATAGACGGTGTATGAATAGACGGTGTATGAATAGACGGTGTATGAATAGACGGTGTATGAATAGACAGTGTATGAATAGACAGTGTATGAATAGACGGTGTATGAATAGACGGTGTATGAATAGACGGTGTATGAATAGACAGTGTATGAATAGACGACAGTGTATGAATAGACGGTGTATGAATAGACGGTGTATGAATAGACGGTGTATGAATAGACGGTGTATGAATATACGGTGTATGAATAGACGGTGTATGAGTAGACAGTGTATGAATAGACGGTGTATGAATAGACGGTGTATGACTAGACAGTGTATGAATAGACGGTGTATGAATAGACGGTGTATGAATAGACAGTGTATGAATAGACAGTGTATGAATAGACAGTGTATGAATAGACGGTGTATGAATAGACAGTGTATGAATAGACGGTGTATGAATAGACAGTGTATGAATAGACAGTGTATGAATAGATGGTGTATGAATAGACGGTGTATGAATAGACGGTGTATGAGTAGACAGTGTATGAGTAGACAGTGTATGAATAGACAGTGTATGAATAGACGGTGTTTGAATAGACGGTGTATGAATAGATGGTGTATGAATATACGGTGTATGAATAGACGGTGTATGAACAGACGGTGTATAAATAGACGGTATATATATGAATAAAAGGTGTATGAATAGACGGCATGAGATTGATTTTATAAACGTTGCGACGCTTATTGACCTGAATACATTATTGTTTATTCATTTTATATATTCTCTAAATACTTAAAAACGAACTTTTTACTTCTGATGGCTATCCGCCAGTATGTCTCATACAACATTCGACAGCTTATCATCTTGATTCTTTTTATATCCACCCTTCTTCAAATTTGTTAACAAGCAGCTTTAAGCCTGATTCTGGAAAGGGGACCATCCTATAACTTACCTAGAAGTCCAAACGGGAACCAGAGTGTGTAGGCATCACTGATGTTCTTCTTGTTGTCAAGGGAGGGGTCTGCCCGTCGTTTGTTTGCCATGGAGACGAGGTAGGGCATTCGGAACATGTCAATAACGTACCCAGCACCGGCCAGACCAAATGTGAAGAAATATACCACACCGAACCCATATCGCTGTTAACGAAATTAAATTGGATATAAAAAGAAAATATTGACAACTCAACAGCGTTACTTTTGTAACCAAGATGACAAAGCATGCAGCAAGACCGGGACTCGAGCCCCGGACCGCCAAACAACTTTATTAATTGAAATGAGTTGTTTTATCGCGACGCGTTGAACAATTATTTGAATGAGAATGAACATGCTTTCATGATTAAGTTTCATTCGTTTTAATTTCATTAACGTCAAGCCTAACGTCATATAGACACGTAAGAAACGCATTACCACTTATACAAGACAATTGTTAACATCAAAATCAATGTTCTTTCTTAATCTATTTTGGTCGGAAATGTTCGGAATGGGTCATAGAATGAAGAAGAAAAAACTTAAAATAGCTTCAGTCAATACATTTTCAATATAGTTTTAATGTTTCGATACCCAATGTGGTCATACACCTGTTACTTTTGAGATCTTGAATTCCCATTGACTCCAATGTTAAATCAGGCATTTTCAAGACTCTGCTGGGTGAAGAATCGTGTTTTTTACGCTTAGCTATATACAGAAACATCAAGTTTGGCAATTTAACTCTCAGAAACTGTAATAAAATGGACTCCTCAATCGTCTCATTTATTTCTAAGGAGCAAAGTGTATTTGTACCGTCCAAAAATCAGTGCACTAGCTGTCAAATCTAGCCGAGGTACCGGCATTTGTGTTCATACATTCCAAACAAATAGTCCTGCAATAAGCAATCAAAACAAACTTTGGGAGCATTGCAGGACTATAATCTATACAGGAAACACATCAGTGTTCTACCAGCTCATTTCTTACTAGAAAAACTATGCACCAGAAGTCGAAACTAAAAATTTCGAAATTGGACTACTTTTGAAGTACGCCGTAAGAGGTGCGAGACCATGCGCATATGAAAAAAGAATTCAATTTGAGGTGTTATTTCAAAACGTGTTGCAATCAATTTGAAATGAAATTCTGTCATTGAGACGTGTTTTGAAATAATTGTATTTCTTTTGGACAATTATATCATTGTATGGTTGTAATCTGTCTCAGTTACATGAGGATCAAGTCCTGACGTCATTCGGACACATACGAGTTGCATTGCCCTGACTACAAGGCGATTTCTGAACATTTCAAACAATGTTTTATGTTACTTTATTATGGCCAGAAACATTTTGAATATATCATTACACTCTTGCTGGAACCGAGTACATGCTTATGCAAACAGGTTAGATCCAGACCAGCGGTCAATTTGGTGATCGAACCTGTTTAATACTCTGAGTAACTTTCCTCATCAACATTAAGCTGGTATTGAAGGTTTTTGGAAAGCAGACGACACAAAAATCTTTCTTTTTTTTAAAAGCATTCAGCATTCTAAGGATTAGTTTGTCGGTAGTTTGTCCGACTTGGAATACGGCGCAACTGTCTGTTGCTCATCCCAGATTATACTCTTTCCAACGTTCTTTGAAGTCAATGATTACAAAAATGTACACGTTTTATTTATTTTAACCAACTCTTAATTTCGCTCCTATCGGAAAGCCATCGTTGGTTTGAAGACAAAAACTATGTAGTACATGTGAGGGAATTCCAGGTACAAAGAATGATACGCGAACATCAGTGATACGTCTAGAATAATGCGTTAAAATAAACGTTTAACAATAACCAATAAAAATTCAAAATGTGAAAAAAGGATCGTAATAACAAGCCATGAAAATACAATATTTGTAACGATGTTAGTTAAAGATTCTCAGAAAACAAATGAGAGGTTGCTCTTGACGAGCAGTTTCTTCTCCAACCTCAAATGGTTTACTTAATTATTATGGATCAATGGTACCACGTTTAAACTTTACATGCAACACCAATTAAGTTTTTCCGCTGATACATTCAATTGACGCATCAATTCATTCCGGGTGTATTTGTCACGAGGCTAGGAAATAGCACCGGAATAATTGACAAAAGATGAGTAGAGTTCATTTGCTAAAGCCTTACTCACCTAGCAGACATCACACCCGGAATGACCAACCTCCCACCCAAACTTCATGACGGATACCTAATGAAAGGTAACAATATAAACACCACTCACCCGGAGGTAGAAATGATGTCCACCGATAAGTCCAAAAATCAGCCACACTAAGTAGGCTTCGATCACCGTCTTCTCCTCCGATACCTGGAGAGGTGCCGCCTTAGGTTGTGGGTAGAGAGGGTTTGCCACTGGTCCGGGTACGGCGCAGGTGCCGGGCATCATCATGTTATATGTCTCTCCGGGTTGTAAGTTCGAACCTTGACCATGGCTGCTAGGGATTGGCTGTTGGTATGACTGTTGATTGTAGATCTGCCCGGGTTGAAAGTTCGAACCTGTGTGTACCCCTTGGCCATGGCTGCTAGGGCCAGGCTGCTGGTATGGCTGCTGGTACGGCTGCTGTTGATCCGGATGTTGGTACCCGGGATTCGAACCGTAGCAGGGTGGCTGTGCCCGTCCACTTCGTTGCTGAAACGATTCTCGCTCCTTCGACATATCCGCTGATATACACCGCTTTAAATGATTTTGAACAAATGCCGTTTATGTTTTTCAGATATGGATTCGAAATGACCGATGTAAGCCATGTATTGGTTGGATATTATCTGTAAACACGAGAATGTCGAAATGCTCTACAGGTTAACAAAGATAATCGGACAGAACTCAAATAAAGTTGTTTAACCCATTACCAAACACTAACGACTTTGGCCAGTTTTCTTTTTGCGACTCTGGAAATATTGTGGGAAAAGGAGAAATTGCTCGTGACAATTTATTTCTCCTTTTCCAACGATGTGTTCTGCCCTGTAAAAAGAGTTTTATTTAATTTTATCACATTTTGAAATGTCATCTGCAAACTTGTTGAATTTGGGACAGTTGCAATTTTGCCTTTGGTAAAGTGTTAAAGGCACATGAAAGGATATGAGTACAAATGAATTACTGAAAAAATATGTGGAGTTATTTTATTCGGAAAAGTCTTGAAGCAATGAAGATTGATGTATGAATGCTGTGAGACCCTGTAATATAAACTCCTTAAACAAAAGTTGTTCTGTGCTTAAAATATAGTTGTTTCCAATTCCATTATGTTTATCAACAGTCTATTTGTTTGCATATTTCAAATAAAGAATTCTGATTGGTCAGTTCAAAACTTTGTGTATCACATGGTATGGTCTGGGGTAAGAAGTCAGGCGACCTGAATCATTTAACTGGTTATTTCTCACTGGCTTTAACGTTTAAGTTGTGCTGATGTTTACGAGATAATATAGCTTGATACAGCATTAATCTCCTTTCATGAGCCTTTAACATTGCAGATATCTTATCAACTGAAGCGTTGGCTTTCTGTAATATGATTGAAACATTGCATATGTTTGCCAAATAATTTGTGTCGAAGCTGTCGAAGTTGGTTCTTCTTTGCTCTTAAGATTGCATCTATTGATCTATTATATTTACCAAAGGACAATTGATGAAACATGTTCCTAAAACAAACAATAATCTAACTTTGTTGTTCATATATCTCAATTTTTTAAACAAATGTCTCAAAAGTCGTATTAGCAAATGCGAAATTGCTTGTGACAAGTATTTCCCCTTGTGTTATAATGGTTCTTACTCATAAACACAAATATAAGCACGTGCTTATATTCCTTGGCCTTATCCTCATTTTAGACCTAAATTCAAAACGAAGGAAGACATTTACAGCTTAGTACATGACAAATCGCCTGAATAATCCCCGTCAGAAGAAAGTCCCTCTGCTGCTTTGTTGATGTCCTTATTTTTTATAGAGAATACCATTCAACTATTGCTATAACTTGTCGTCAGATTTTGTTTACTAATTCTTTTCAGAGATGGGCGATTTATCAAATATTATAATCTATGATTAAAGGTAGAATACCCACAACCCAAAATTTCAAATTTTTTTCCTTCGTCGGATAACTTCGGTCGTTCTCGGTATACATTAGCCTAGGCCGGATCTATTCGCTTTTCATAAAAAAAAGGGTAGATTATAGGTATTCTACCTTAACAGACCAACTGTGAAACAAGTTTAATGATAGACCTAACAGCCAGAGAACAAAGGTAAGCTGGGCATTTGTTGAAATGTGTTGAACGAATGCCGTGTCAGATACGTTTATAGATCGCATATAGATCACGTAGAGACTTTACAAAACAGTTTTAAACAACAAATAACCAGAGGAGGTGTTAAATCTAACTGACGTGAAGGTCAAACAGGCAAAATATCCATATCCATCCAGAATGTCTGATCTCCTTTAAAAAATCGAAACACCGTTTTATTTGATCGACGACGATGGATGATTATATGTATCCTGAGGATGCAAACAGTTTCATTTTCACGAAATTCTTAATAAATACCTCTCAGGATAAGTTAATTCGAAAATCAAATCGTTTACGTGTCACACCTTTCCCTTTGTATTATTAATTCCCAACCATCGTAACGTGTATTCGCGGCGTTTTATCAAGCCGATTTAATGTTGTACAGCTATACTCGATGTTACCTTTCGGTCTATTTATAGCAGCATCTAAGGATCACATGAATCTGATTTAATCAGGTCACGAGGTCGTTTGTTTGTTTTAACTCAACATTTTACCGTCTTTATTTATTTGTACCTAAATTTGTTTTAAATCGAGTCCACATTACTTCAGATATGTTTTGATGCTAGACTCTAATATCTTCGTTGAAATGCAATAGTTTGTTTCCTAGAGTTCATTGATTTCAAACTACACACTTTTTTTTTCTTCTCTCTTTTCCTGTGATCTCTAAAATTGTTAGATGTTAATTAAACGAGAATATATATTTACAAAAAAGGTAAAAACCATCCTCAATTCCATTTTCCATTCTCCGAAACTTTGACGCGGCTGCAACATATATCTTTACAGATCTCTATGACAGAAGGCACCATTGCTCACACTGATCAATGCAACATTTTGACCGGATGGTACACACACATACCATTAATAAGATTATCCCTCATACCTTTATACATTAGATATAATCCTGTGTAAGATGATGATTGCTTTTTCCTTTTCGTGTAAGTCAGAACTTGCATATGACGGGCTGTACAAGATTGTGTGACATTAAACGATATGTGAAGTGTTAAGGACGAGGGTATACACATGTATATAGATCAGAACTTGAGATGTATTAAAAAGGAAGTCTTCCTCTATCATTGCTGAACTGCGTATCGTAATACAGGTACATCAGAAAAAAAAGAATATGTTTTCTTTTAAGATAATTCAAGTCAAACAAAACCTTTTATTGTTTCAAAGAGAGACAACGTTTCATTCACGCGGTAACTTTATGAAACAAAGTTATCTATGTAATTGAGTATCAAAACATGTATTATTTAGACACTACGCGTCTTTGCATGCCTTTTTTCTCAAATTGATTCGTATTAATCAAACGTGAATTTACAAAAAAGGAAATAGAAAAGTAAAATATCCTTACCCCCACATCATAATTCGAAACTTTAACATGTCGACAGCAGAAATATTTACTGGCCACTATGAAAGATGGAAATATTGCTCACCAAATGGTTGACGTCATACATCGGTGAAGAGATCATTATTAACTCTTTAACACATGCATACACTATTTTTTTACTTAAAGCAGACGACTTTAAAAGAAAGTGTTGTAAACATGTGAACACCTTTCAGTTCTCCTGTTGTGATATGTGAATGGATTGAAAAAACATTGTGGCAAAAGGGGAAATTGTTTGTGACAAGCGATTTCTCCTTTTGCAACAACGAAATTTGTCTGCAATAAGCAAAAATGTGGCATTAGGTGGTGATGTATTTATGCTATTTCTGTCGATTTCTATGTTTTAAACATATCATTTCATAATTCGCTGCAAGTAGCTTTGCGGTTTTGGGGCGACAATTTGGCTTTACATATATGAAGACAGCAGATAAAAAACTTCACGCTGTGTGGGATTGGTATGGTGGTATTTTAGGACATCTCTCAATCTATCAAATAACAATAACGTTCACATATAGTGACGATAACCTGTTCTGAGATAAAGTATATAAACAATAGTCATGCGATTAAGGTAGATTACCCATAATGTAAGTAAACAATAGGCACGCGTTTAAGGTAGAATACCCATAATGTAAATAATCAATAGTCATGCGTTTAAGGTAGAATACCCATAATGTAAGTAAACAATAGTCACGCGTTTAAGGTAGAATAGCCATAATGTGAATAAACAACAGTCACGCATTTAAGGTAGAATACCCATAATGTAAATAAACAACAGTCATGCGTTTAAGGTAGAATACCCATAATGTAAATAAACAATAGTCATGCGTTTAAGGTAGAATACCCATAATGTAAATAAACAATAGTCATGCGTTTAAGGTAGAATACCCATAATGTAAATAAAAAACAGTCACGTGTTTAAGGTAGAATACCCATAATGTAAATAAAAAACAGTCATGCGTTTAAGGTAGAATACCCATAATGTAAGTAAACAATAGTCACGCGTTTAAGGTAGAATACCCATAATGTAAGTAAACAATAGTCACGCGTTTAAGGTAGAATACCCATAATGTAAGTAAACAAAAGTCACGCGTTAAAGGTAGAATACCCATAATGTGAATAAACAATAGTCACGCGTTTAAGGTAGAATAGCCATAATGTGAATAAACAACAGTCACGCGTTTAAGGTAGAATACCCATAATGTAAGTAAACAATAGTCACGCGTTTAAGGTAGAATACCCATAATGTAAATAAACAACAGTCACGCGTTTGAGGTAGAATACCCATGATGTAAATAAACAACAGTCACGCGTTTAAGGTAGAATACCCATAATGTAAATAAACAACAGTCACGCGCTTAAGGTAGAATACCCATAATGTAAGTAAACAACAGTCACGCGTTTAAGGTAGAATACCCATAATGTAAATAAACAACAGTCACGCGTTTAAGGTAGAATACCCATAATGTAAATAAACAATAGTCACGCGTTTAAGGTAGAATAGCCATAATGTGAATAAACAACAGTCACGCGTTAAAGGTAGAATACCCATAATGTAAATAAACAATAGTCACGCGTTAAAGGTAGAATACCCATAATGTAAATAAACAATAGTCACGCGTTTAAGGTAGAATACCCATAATGTAAGTAAACAATAGTCACGCGTTTAAGGTAGAATAGCCATAATGTAAATAAACAACAGTCACGCGTTTAAGGTAGAATACCCATAATGTAAGTTAACAACAATCACGCGTTTAAGGTAGAATACCCATAATGTAAATAAACAACAGTCACGCGTTTAAGGTAGAATACCCATAATGTAAGTAAACAACAGTCACGCGTTTAAGGTAGAATACCCATAATGTAAGTAAACAACAGTCACGCTTTTAAGGTAGAATACCCATAATGTAAATAAACAACAGACACGCGTTTAAGGTAGAATACCCATAATGTAAGTAAACAACAGTCACGTGTTTAAGGTAGAATACCCATAATGTAAATAAACAACAGTCACGCGTTTAAGGTAGAATACCCATAATGTAAGTAAACAACAGTCACGCGTTTAAGGTAGAATACCCATAATGTAAATAAACAATAGTCACGCGTTTGAGGTAGATTACCCATAATGTAAATAAACAATAGTCACATGTTTAAGGTAGAATACCCATAATGTAAATAAACAATAGTCACACGTTTAAGGTAGAATACCCATAATGTAAGTAAACAATAGTCACGCGTTTAAGGCAGAATACCCATAATGTGAATAAACAATAGTCACGCGTTAAATGTAGAATACCCATAATGTAAGTAAACAATAGTCACGCGTTTAAGGTAGAATACCCATAATGTAAGTAAACAATAGTCACGCGTTTAAGGTAGAATACCCATAATGTAAGTAAACAATAGTCACGCGTTTAAGGTAGAATACCCATAATGTAAATAAACAATAGTTACGCGTTTAAGGTAGAAAACCCATAATGTAAGTAAACAATAGTCACGCGTTTAAGGTAGAATACCCATAATGTAAGTAAACAATAGTCACGCGTTAAATGTAGAATACCCATAATGTAAGTAAACAATAGTAACGCGTTTAAGGTAGAATACCCAAAATGTAAGTAAACAATAATCACACGTTTAAGGTAGAATACCCATAATGCAAGTAAACAATATTCACGCGTTTAAGGTAGAATACACATAATGTAAATAAACAATAGTTACGCGTTGAAGGTAGAATACCCATAATGTAAGTAAACAATAGTAACGCGTTTAAGGTAGAATACCCAAAATGTAAGTAAACAATAATCACACGTTTAAGGTAGAATACCCATAATGCAAGTAAACAATATTCACGCGTTTAAGGTAGAATACACATAATGTAAATAAACAATAGTTACGCGTTGAAGGTAGAATACCCATAATGTAAATAAACAATAGTCACGCGTTTAAGGTAGAATACCCATTATGTAAGTAATCAACAGTCACGCGTTTGAGGTAGAATACCCATTATGTAAGTAAACAACAGTCACGCGTTTGAGGTAGAATACCCATAATGTAAATAAACAACAGTCACGTGTTTAAGGTAGAATACCCATACTGTAAGTAAACAACAGTCACGCGTTTAAGGTAGAATACCCATAATGTAAATATTCAACAGTCACGCGTTTAAGGTAGAATACCCATAATGTAAGTAAACAACAGTCACGCGTTTAAGGTAGAATACCCATAATGTAAATAAACAATAGTCACGCGTTTAATGTAGAATACCCATAATGTAACTAAACAACAGTCACGCATTTAAGGTAGAATACCCATAATGTAAATAAACAATAGTCACGCGTTGAAGGTAGAATAGCCATAATGTAAATAAACAATAGTCACGCGTTTAAGGTAGAATACCCATAATGTAAAAAAACAATAGTCACGCGTTTAATGTAGAATACCCATAATGTAAGTAAACAACAGTCACGCGTTTAAGGTAGAATACCCATAATGTAAGTAAACAATAGTCACGCGTTTAAGGTAGAATACCCATTATGAAAATAAACAATAGTCACGCGTTTAAGGTAGAATAGCCATAATGTGAATAAACAACAGTCACGCGTTAAAGGTAGAATACCCATAATGTAAATAAACAATAGTCACGCGTTTAAGGTAGAATACCCATAATGTAAGTAAACAATAGTCACGCGTTTAAGGTAGAATACCCATAATGTAAGTAAACAATAGTTACGCGTTTGAGGTAGAATACCCATAATGTAAGTAAACAATAGTCACGCGTTGAACGTAGAATACCCATAACGTAAGTAAACAATAGTTACGCGTTTAAGGTAGAATACCCATAATGTAAGTAAACAATAGTTACGCGTTTGAGGTAGAATACCCATAATGTAAATAAACAACAGTCATGCGTTTAAGGTAGAATACCCATAACGTAAGTAAACAATAGTTACGCGTTTAAGGTAGAATACCCATAATGTAAGTAAACAATAGTTACGCGTTTGAGGTAGAATACCCATAATGTAAGTAAACAATAGTCACGCGTTTAAGGTAGAATACCCATAATGTAAGTAAACAATAGTTACGCGTTTGAGGTAGAATACCCATAATGTAAGTAAACAATAGTCACGCGTTGAAGGTAGAATACCCATAACGTAAGTAAACAATAGTTACGCGTTTAAGGTAGAATACCCATAATGTAAGTAAACAATAGTTACGCGTTTGAGGTAGAAAACCCATAATGTAAATAAACAACAGTCACGCGTTGAAGGTAGAATACCCATAATGTAAATAAACAATAGTTACGCGTTTGAGGTAGAATACCCATAATGTAAGTAAACAATAGTTACGCGTTTAAGGTAGAATACCCATAATGAAAATAAACAATAGTTACGCGTTTGAGGTAGAATTCCCATAATGTAAGTAAACAACAGTCACGCGTTGAAGGTAGAATACCCATAATGTAAATAAACAATAGTCACGTGTTTAAGGTAGAATACCCATAATGTAAGTAAACAATAGTCACGCGTTTAAGGTAGAAAACCCATAATGTAAGTAAACAATAGTCACGCGTTTAAGGTAGAATACCCATAATGTAAATAAACAACAGTAACGCGTTTGAGGTAGAATACCCATAATGTAAGTAATCAATAGTCACGCGTTTAAGGTAGAATACCCATAATGTAAATAAACAACAGTCACGTGTTTAAGGTAGAATACCCATAATGTAAATAAACAATAGTTACGCGTTTGAGGTAGAATACCCATAATGTAAGTAAACAATAGTTACGCGTTTAAGGTAGAATACCCATAATGAAAATAAACAATAGTTACGCGTTTGAGGTAGAATTCCCATAATGTAAGTAAACAACAGTCACGCGTTGAAGGTAGAATACCCATAATGTAAATAAACAATAGTCACGTGTTTAAGGTAGAATACCCATAATGTAAGTAAACAATAGTCACGCGTTTAAGGTAGAAAACCCATAATGTAAGTAAACAATAGTCACGCGTTTAAGGTAGAATACCCATAATGTAAATAAACAACAGTAACGCGTTTGAGGTAGAATACCCATAATGTAAGTAAACAATAGTCACGCGTTTAAGGTAGAATACCCATAATGTAAATAAACAACAGTCACGTGTTTAAGGTAGAATACCCATAATGTAAGTAAACAATAGTCACGCGTTAAAGGTAGAATACCCATAATGTAAGTAAACAATAGTCACGCGTTTAAGGTAGAATACCCATAATGTAAGTAAACAAAAGTCACGCGTTTAAGGTAGAATACCCATAATGTAAGTAAACAAAAGTCACGCGTTAAAGGTAGAATACCCATAATGTGAATAAACAATAGTTACGCGTTTAAGGTAGAATACCCATAATGTAAGTAAACAATAGTCACGCGTTTAAGGTAGAATACCCATAATGTAAGTAAACAATAGTTACGCGTTTAAGATAGAATACCCATAATGTAAGTAAAAGGTATATGTGGTATTGTTGAGATATGGGTAAAGACAATTAAGCATGTAACTGTGAACTTGTACTAAAGAAAATAATATAGTTGCACATTTTTGTGTCTTGCAGGTTTCAAAAGCCTCGTGGCTTGTCACAAGCATTTTCTCCTTTGCCAAAATTCTTTTTCAATCGATTCACATATTACAACAGCAGACCTGAAAGGTGTTTCACATGTTTACAAAGCTTTTCTAACGTCGTCTGCTTCAAGTTAAAAAATGTCGTCTTCAGATTGTAAGAAGTTTATAACTTATGGAGTATGGGGTTAGGACAAACTATGCATGTAACTGCAAACATGTATTAGAGGATATGATTTAAAAACCCATCATAAATTTGATACAATGAACAAATTTGTACTAATAAGACATTAACGCGATCAAAATAGGGACATTTTTTCTTGGCGAGGTCCTATCACTTTCATACATTAGCGACACTGAATCGGTACAATATAGAAATGTTATATGGACAGCTGATTATATACAGTTATCTACAATTAACAATCAAATTGTGTTACATGTGTTAAACGGGATGTATTAAAACAATGAAATTATTTCTTGCCACTTGCGTGGTAGTATACTGTAGTGTTGTAGGTAAGTATTTAGATTTAAATAAGACATATGTGAGAAACGATTTGACAAACCCTTCCTTAGCGCTTTACCCCATACCCGTTAGTATTACCGCTCATAAGAATGGCTTTCGGAAAACCATTATGATGCACAAGTGGACAAAATATCTGATTTACTTAAAACATTAAGATTAAAACAACATCAAGGTAAACGCATGGGTTTTAGTTCGTTTCTTTAGCCGCCTGCTTATAGTGCTGGAACCGATTTCTTTTTTACGCATATATATTAGATCTTCATCTAATCTGTTTGCTACTCTGAGTATCTTTCCTCAAAAGATTTAATCAGATAGCTAAGGTTTTGGAAAGCAGACGACACAAATATATATTTAGAAAATTACCCAGCATTCTAAGGGTTAAGCAGTCTTGAATATCTACAGAACGATTATCCGTACCGCAATTTGGCCCATTTGATCCGATTGAAACAATTGTGACAAATGAAGATGTATTCTTCTGTCATATAACATAAACACAAAGAATTGCAAAGAAAAGGTAATTCCAGCAGCATTACAACGCGTTTGGATCTGAATACATATTCATCCATTGTATGATCTGTTTAGTCTGTAAGTATTCATCCATTGTATGATCTGTTTAGTCTGTAAGTATTCATCCATTGTATGATCTGTTAAGTCTGTAAGTATTCATCCATTGTATGATCTGTTTAGTCTGTAAGTATTCATCCATTGTATGATCTGTTTAGTCTGTAAGTATTCATCCATTGTATGATCTGTTTAGTCTGTAAGTATTCATCCATTGTATGATCTGTTTAGTCTGTAAGTATTCATCCATTGTATGATCTGTTTAGTCTGTAAGTATTCATCCATTGTATGATCTGTTTAGTCTGTAAGTATTCATCCATTGTATGATCTGTTTAGTCTGTAAGTATTCATCCATTGTATGATCTGTTTAGTCTGTAAGTATTCATCCATTGTATGATCTGTTTAGTCTGTAAGTATTCATCCATTGTATGATCTGTTTAGTCTGTAAGTATTCATCCATTGTATGATCTGTTTAGTCTGTAAGTATTCATCCATTGTATGATCTGTTTAGTCTGTAAGTATTCATCCATTGTATGATCTGTTTAGTCTGTAAGTATTCATCCATTGTATGATCTGTTTAGTCTGTAAGTATTCATCCATTGTATGATCTGTTTAGTCTGCAAGTATTCATCCATTGTATGATCTGTTTAGTCTGTAAGTATTCATCCATTGTATGATCTGTTTAGTCTGTAAGTATTCATCCATTGTATGATCTGTTTAGTCTGTAAGTATTCATCCATTGTATGATCTAGTCTGTAAGTATTCATCCATTGTATGATCTGTTTAGTCTGTAAGTATTCATCCATTGTATGATCTGTTTAGTCTGTAAGTATTCATCCATTGTATGATCTGTTTAGTCTGCAAGTATTCATCCATTGTATGATCTGTTTAGTCTGTAAGTATTCATCCATTGTATGATCTGTTTAGTCTGTAAGTATTCATTCATTGTATGATCTGTTTAGTCTGTAAGTATTCATCCATTGTATGATCTGTTTAGTCTGTAAGTATTCATCCATTGTATGATCTGTTTAGTCTGTAAGAATCGTAAATATCATTAGTGATCATTTCATCTCTATTGTATGATAAATTGTGTACATTTCGATAAATAAAATATGTTTATACTAAAGTCTTAAATACGAACCCATTTTTCTTCTAATGACTATTCCTTTAATATCTATCATTTGATAGTACAACTGTTTTCAATTATCCGCATATCTGTAAGCGTTTCATTTCCCTGTCACGCCAGGAGTGAGCGGGTTGATGTGCTATTCGTGTTACGGATCTGGAGGGGTTCAATGTTCGAGCAGCGAGTCATACATCCGGGCTCGAAATGGGGACGGCGATCCGGCCCTACTGAAGAATTGTACCCCACCGTTCGACGTGATGTGTTATATAGAGGTCTACAGGCCGAATGGTACGGTTTTTGTTTTTACTTTTAAACACGTAGATGTGTCATTTGACAACATTTAACACAATAACTTTTCATTTTGCTTTATAATACATGAATTCAATTACAAATCAGTTGATTCCATTATCAGTCATTATTACAAATGGTACGTTATCCAAGGGTCAAGAAGTCTGATTTTGATTTACTATTCAGTAAATACCATAACTCTTTCTTTTAATTGTCCGTAAAATATTTATTCCTTAATGAATTCTATATGTATATACTGGGTATTACGTCACATTATTCCAGTTATTTTGCAATATTCGATTCTTTATAATGGAGGAAGATCCCATACTCAGCCTGTCATAAGAGCTACCAAAGCCAGGTAGAAACGTCGGCATTTCGTGTGTCAGTCGGGAGACTACCTTTCATGAAAATCCTAAGTCAGTCAACGGGGTCCGTAAATTATCTGTATAGAGGATTTCAGTAAAAGCTAAGCTGTGTTGCGAAAATGACTTTACACATATATGGTGGCCAAATCAAAGTTATCTATCTATATTATTCACAAAGGTTCTCGGTTTTCACACCCTTGTTTTGCTTACAGTCACTTTAACTCTATATACTCCTATGTTGTAGGTACAGTAGCGAGCAACATACGAGACTGTGGCGATGGTAAAACGTTCACGTTTAATGCTGTGACGGGTGTAGACTACAGTAATCTGACAGACCATCCTGTAGACAACCAAACCGTGTGTGCTGGTGACTCGGCCAATATGTTCTGTCTGTCGAAATGTGATACGAACTTCTGTAACGGGCCACAACTCAACAGTGCCAGACCTACGACCGTGTCCGGAATATGTGTCTTACTTACAGTGATGATCTTTCTATTTATGTTATAATAGTTCGGTTTTTGCCCTTTTATCAATTGTTTGATAGGAATGGGGCGTTTGTGTAAAATATATAATATATAGAAGCTTACAGGAGCTTCATACCTTGTCATCAGATATACAGAGACAAAATTAGACGATAATTCATTCCCCCAACTAACATCTTTATTAATTTGAACCCCTGATTTGAGTGTACACAAAACAAACGTCTTGATGAGGGGATACTAATTATTATCTAGCAACTAGCCCATCCACTGACTGATATCGCCTGCCTGATATAAATAAGTGATATCAGGTCAATGCGTCACGTGACGTATCACATGATCAACATTGCCGGAACTACTTTTGACCTACTGAAACGACCACCGCATATACACAAAGGAGTCAACACGTCAACAAGAACTCAAGATTCCCGATAATTTTGATATTTTAATTTCAAAATCAAAACAAAATATAACTGTTTATGAAAAAAATATTAAATGCAAACAATAAAACTTTATAATCATAACTTTGAAAAGTTCCTGCTTGAGAAAAGAGGCAAATCCTCAATAATTATAAAAAAAAATAGAAAAAAGATAAATAATGACCTTGATTATTGAGAAATTACTCTGTATTTCCAGTAATGATTGTGATTTATAGAATAGCTTACACCACGACTTAACAATACCTTGCTATGCCTTGCCTTAAGGAAATGATTTTGATATCACTGTGACAAAAGAATTATTCAACTGTTCAATATGAGCAATAAATCCTTTTGCCATGATGATCTCTATTCTCTACCTGATATCTTGAGCAAAACATTATTTTTCATATCATAATCATATATAACCATTCACAACATACCTCATGGGTCAATAACACCAACTTGCTATTTTCTTCTAAATGGCAAGAATTTGAAACACTGTGAAAGAAGGGGTTATTACTTATGTCAAGCAAATTTTCCTCATTCACTCTTTTTCTTTCAAATCTTAAAGAAAAACTACAGAGGCAAACTACTATAAGGTTATGAATGTGTGGAAATGAAACCATTCCAATTTCAAAGCAACACATTGTTGACCATCCCAAATTAATAGAGTAGACATGAATAGGAGTATTTTTTTTGGAAAGAGAAATTGCCTAGTTTAAGAATTTTCCCTTCAAATAACATTTTCAAGAGTTTTCTGTTGATATCAAATAGTATAAAATAATGATGTATGCTGTTTTTATACATTTTAAGCAGAAATATTCAGAAATCAATGTGTTGATTTGCTGGAAGGGTGGAAATCATCAAGGAAAAATGAAAAAAATGGCTCATATTGAAAAAAACTTATTCTTTCTCAACAATTTTTTTTCCAGAGGTGTTTGCACACAACTCTTAGAACATTGTCATTGTTTGGTTATCAGTTAATAACAGGTGATGTCTGGAATATCCAATACAAGCATAGCATCACAGTTCTTTCTCTCAGACTTGGCCCATCAAGTTAAGTGAATTTTGTTTAGAAATCTGGAATTCCACACAGTCCTGAAAGTAGAAATAAAAACCAACTCAGGAAATGAATTCTGAATAAACATGTACTTCATTTGTGTTCAAACACAGAAAATCAAGACAAAGACAAGTTCATCAGAAACAACAAGATATGCAATAGACATTAATAAACTTTTTGCAATACAAAGTCTCTCAGGTTTCTCCCATGAATCTTCCCCTTTAATCTTGCACAGTTCAATTTTTATCTAAATTTTGGTCAGGTGTGTTTCTAAGGCAGATGATTGGTATGTTAAAATGACAATCCCAAAGAAATGTTTGACAAGGCAAGAATCAATAGAAAAAGAATGACCTACTACTCTGCTAGGAATGATATGGTTAAAATGTGAGGGGCCCAAATGTATTTGTCACCAGTCTAACAGAAATAATGCAAATAATAATGAAATTACAGGACAGAAATGTTCAGTCGGTGCACAACTAGATCTATTCATCTTTTTTGAATGACAATAACAAGATGTGCTTGACAATCTAAGGAAACACAAATTATAAGAGAAACCCACCTGCAACTTTCGGTTATAGTGATTGTGGTTTAGAATGCTTAAGCTCTCCATCCGCTCACTGAACCCCAGGTTTCTTTTCCACCGATGTCTTCATCCCATCTTTCCAATCATGAATGGTTATGACACCACAACAAATAACAATACATTGAGTTAAATTGCTTCTTTTTCTATGGAACTGTCTTGAATGTCGGATCCATTATCTTTTACTAATGCTATAGTCCAAAGTCCGCAGAATAATTCATCGATAGACCGTTGTCATCGGGTTTTGTTTTTCGAAATGATGACTGTGTTTACTGTCCTTGTATAGTCAATTCCCCTAATCTCGTGGTATCCCTAATTCCGTGGTATTTGCATAAAGTCATACTGCTTCCATAAAGTAACACACCAACCTGACCTACTTTCGCAGCCCAATGTAAATACTCTAAAGAAGGAAGAATGAATGTTTTTCTGGTATAAAACCAATTCAATCCAATAAAATTCTCCTCATATTACAGAGAGCTCCGAAAATCCCCGATATTTTCATACTTTTTACTCAGATCTGAGACCCTAAACAAATCCTTTCACACTGTTGAGTTCGTCTGCAATTCTCCACCATTCTTGGGTCAGACACGACCAAATTGTTTCAGGATTCGTCCCTAGTATGTTTCACCCTAATTATTTTGGACTGATACTTAAAAAAATGTGTTTGACCTGAATACCACGGAATTAGGGTAAGACCTCAAAAATGCAAATGGCTGCCAGTGACCCAATTAATTTACGTTAATTAGAGCATTCCTATGCTCCATTTAAAAATAACGATGAGAAGATCGTAAATTAGGAATGAAATATGTTAGAAAAGCTGAATGTTGACAGCTAAGTTCCCCTCTTCCTTTCTATTATTCATGTAACCATTAAGTACCACGGAATTAGGGTACACCAGTATACATTATGTCATAATGTGTATTGATTTCTATGCATGAGTAAACTTATCGAAGCGAGGCCGAATTGAGAACATTTTGTAGGGCGATCTTTTCAATAATGAATTAAAATTACTGTCAAATACAGATATGTCCATCCAGTTATTACATTTGAGTTAAATTGGGTTTAAAATCGATCAAAACAACGGACGAAGTACTTTTTGTCATTACGTCACTTCGCGTAATCTACGTCATCGCGTACTTGGGTCAAAAATTACTACTTCGATTGATTTAAATAGAGTAAAGCCTGATTCATCGCGCTTTATAAGAATTGTTGTCTGTATCTTTTTCTTAAATTTATCGTTACTAGATAAATAGAATATTATACTAGTGTCTTTTGTTATCAATGTTATCGGTCAGGGTAAGGAGAATTGATAAAGGGCTCGGTAAACCTCGCCCATTATCAATTCTCCTTACCCTGACCGATAACATTGATAACAAAAGACACTAGCATAATATTCTCTATGTACCATCAAATCAGGATTTGTTGAATTGTTTTAGATTATGCGTGTAAAAGATTTTTATGTGCCCTGTTCTTAGACTACTGGATAAAGGTTTCGCGGTTGTTCTATCATCCAATCCCACATATAGCAACTCATGACTGTCTTAATCCATTACCAAACAATAACGACATTTGACCACTTTGTAGCAGACGACTTTAGAAAACATTGTGGGAAAAGGAGAAATTGCTTGTAACGAGCAGATTTTCCTTTTCTCACAATGTTTTCTGCCTTATGATAAGAGTGTTTTCCAATTTCAGCACAGTTTGCAATGTGAACTAAAGACTTTTAGACAATTGACAGGCAAGAATACATAATATACCATTTACTACAGACTGGTAATCCGACAACTACATTCCAGGAGAAAGGTCTCAAATATGGCTGAAAGTAAGATTCTAGGAGGCAAAATTGACAGATGCCTATCATAGAATACAGCCTGATTTAATCGATTACATCACATACATATAGATATTTATCTTAGATGTGGATGAACTAAAATATTTGAGAGTCAGTTGCCATAGGTCCTAAATGTTGCTTTATTCAAAACAAAGAAGACGATCGTCAAGTTATATTCAACGTGATATCATTCAAAATATTGTGTGCATAATTTTCTTCATCTTCAGTTGCTTTAATTTCGGCTATTTACACATTTTGAAATTGTCTACTCCTGCAGCCAAAAAAAGGTTGTTTTTATTATTATTGTTTTTATCCATTGTTATTCAGAAAGGGGACCACTAGATGACACAATCACCTTTACCGATCCTATCCATACACCCTAGTTACTGTGCTATTGTCAGTATCTCGTTATCGATATGATATCTGTTGTGTTATAAAGCTGATAACTAATGAATCCACGCTGCTAATTCATGATAACTCCAGAATAGCTCTTGATGGGTTTTTTCCAGTCTTTATAGTGCTTGAACCGACCTAATGATTTTGCAAACAGGTTAGATTAAGATCAGCCGCCAAATAAATTGACGGCTGGCCTGTGATCTAACCTGTTTCCTACTCTAGGTGTGTTTCCTCATTAAAGTTAAGTATATATTTAAGGTTTTAGAATGCGGACGATACAAAAATCTATTTTCAGAAAATTACCAAGCATTCTGAGGATTAACCGGTACTTGTGCATGGATATTGCATTTCTGTAATTCGAATGACCGTGGTCACAACAAATCTGCGAGTTTGTAGTTTGACATCTTTGACCGAGCTTTTTTAAAATAGATATACTTTTTTTGCCCCTGAAACACTACCCTCAATTAATACACTTCATCCAACTTAAGTAACAACTTTCACGCGGATAAACACAATATTCAGTAACATACTATGTTTCAACATAATGAATCATGATAAATAAGTCATGTGAGGAGATTGGTCTTGCTGATGTAATGCAAACTCATCCAATTTTTAGAACTTCTTTAGGGGGTGTCCTTGGACACGATACTGCAGAGCCTAACCTAGTACTAGAATTTTACAGAAAAGCTGCAAAATAGCCGGAACCCTGTTAGCAATTCGTCATATTTTATATTTATATATAAAAACACAAAATAACTATTTAAAGTATCACTGTCTGTAGAGATACTGTGCGTCAGGTGAAAGGGACTGTTAACTGATAACCCTTAATAACCTGCAGCCCTTTACACATGACAAATACGTCACAACCTTTCAAATCAATGATACAAAAGTATTGTGAAAAAAGGAAAATTTGCTCATATCGAGCAAATTCTCCTTTAATCACAATTTTTTTTATCTTATCAACTAAGGATTTATTTCTTTGCCTTATTTTTTTGCTTCGACAAAATATGTTGCGTAGTATCATCTGTAGCTTCTAACCTCGAACATCTGAGGGTTTGGGTTGATAAACCCAATCAAATATGTACATGTATATCGGTTTGAAATGATAGGTGTACAATACATGATTGTCTACTCATATGTGTATCACTAAATGGACAGCGTATCCCATTTGTCAAATATTTAAAACGGGAAGTGTTGATAAATGAACTGATTAAGGGATATAGAGGACTCGATGATGCTTTGTCGGAAATCAATTTTGGTTTTAGGCGCGATTTTTCTCACAGGTGAGTGGATATAATAAGTCCAATAATTATAAAATATTTAATTTTGACATTTCATCAAGTCCTACACATCGTTTTGGAACTATTCCAAAGCAATTCCTTTTTATTATCATATTTTCTTTTTTATCTCAAATAATGCCATTAGCGCGCAAGTCTAATGCTAGTGGCTTTTCAATTTCAAATCATTGTGGGAAGTTCGAATGTGTCCGTTATGATGATATTAGGAATGTTTTTGACATCGAATAACGATCTGTCAACTATATCGGACTTTCCTCTGTTATAGTGTTTTTGGCATCGACTTGAAAGCAGATTCCGCGCATAAAACGTTAGTTTTGGTTGGTAACATTAACGTATATTAATACATGTATCAACAATTTAAAGCAGAAACTCATTTCTATTTGTTTTGATTTTTTTGTTATATTAATCAGTCCTCTTAGTGGTTATATGGGTGACATGGATTCATATGTAGAGCGTCAGCCTCTTGTATCGAGGGTCCCGGGTTCGTAATCCCGTTAGGCAAGGTGAAATTTGAGGGACTTACCCACAAATTGCCACGAGGACTAGTTGAGGACTAGCTGAGTGTCCAGGAAGTAGTCATCGAGAGTGACTTTGAAGAAGCTTTAAGCTCCCGCCACACTCGATGTAAAACAATAGGTAGATAAATAAATATGAATCAAGAAACGCCTAGAACGTGAAGGTTTTAATAGATCTATGTTAGTGTAAAGGCAATGTCGGATCAGGCTTATGCCCGACTCGCTATGCGTTCGGCTTTCACAAGGTTGGCTACGTTTCAGAAAAAGCAAAGAAGTGAGTATTTCATATAGCCTATTAACTGATTTGATTTTTTTAATAGCATTATTCATAAGATATATTCTACATCTGAAAATAAGACTTTTTTTTATCAAGTTACAAAATAGGATATGAAAAGGTCAAATCACTAACATTCTTATAACTTGTGGTACAATCAAGATTGCGCTAAATGTTTGCCTTTTTACATAACCCTTTACATACAATACAATACAGTAATTTTATTTGCAATGTTTCACAAAGTCATTTGCATATTACTTAATCACAAAACTGATGTTATGAAATGACGAGAAATACATACATGGTTATCAGTTGTCGTAAATATGCCACGTATCTCATGGTTAACCCATTACCAAACAATAACGACATATAGCCACTTTGTTGCAGACCAATCTGGAAAACATTGTGGGAAGAGGATAAATTGCTCGTGACGAGCAATTTTTCCTTTTCCCGCAATGTTTTCTGCCCTATCAGAATATTATTTTCCAATTTCATCATATTTTGAAATCTGTAAACCCTTTCAATTTAGGACAGTCAAAGATTTTGCGTTTGGTAAAGGGTTAAACGAAATAAAATAAAGTATAAAACTAACGTATGTATTACAGTTGACGTTGCTGTGAGCCTAGAATGTTTCTCGTGCTATGGTAGCGGGGCTGGTACACGATGTGAGAATTATTTAACCTACGAGAACGCACTTAAAGAGAGCGATAGGAAAAAGGAGGAAGACAAACTCTTAAAGACTTGCACGGAGCCATTCAATGAAACATGCTACATCGAAACGTACATAGAAAAAGGTAAATGTATTTATTTTTTATGAATCGTCAATTAGATAATGACACCATTTAATGAAACATTTTTTTTCTGGCAGAGGAAAGCTTTATTTAAAACAACAGTGTCATAATTATTACAAAAGTATCAATAAAGAACATGTTAACAAAAGAAAATAGGAAATAAAGTGACAAGAAAACAAGAAGTAAAAAAAGAAGCAGAGAAAAAGACAAAAAGATAATGGAAAAGAAGAAATTAAAGTAAAGAAAAAAGAGATAGTATAGGATATGTTTTGTCGTAAGGTTACGTAGTCAAAATCATTGCAACACTTTATTGTAAAAAAAAAGAAGAAATGGATATATCCAATCCCGCGATAAAGCTAATTTGCCATTTTCTTAAAAAATATAAATGAAACTGATTTCATTTGATGAAACATGCTACATCGAGATGAATATAGAAAGGGTAAGTGACATTATCTAGTTATCTATATGCCATTGTTTTTGTCTGATGTAACAATATGTAACAACTGTATGTGTATGTAACAAGCTACTTTTGTTACAAATTATAAGTTACAAAACAGAAATTAAACATCTATCATGAATCGTCAATTAGATAACCAAACTGTTTTTTTCTAATGACTCCTTTAACCATCTTGCAAAATGAGAATATGTTTATTTATATAGAATGTATTGTAGGGAACATATACAGAATATTCTATTCTGTTCTGTTCTAGGAACGAAATGTTATCTAAGACGATTACTTTTTTCATTTTTGGGGTTTAATTTTCATGCTTATTTTATGCGAAATCTAAACGTCAACTTTTAGTGCACACTATATATATATATCATGTAAGGTAAGCCTAAGTTTGTTCTGGTATATGTTTCATAGCTAGGAAAAATATGTGTTTGGAGAAATCGTTGTTTATTATTTCTTTTTTTCCCGATGGGCAGAAAACGCGAAAAGTCTCGAGCGGTTTTGCGATGACGTCAAAAAAATGACGTAAAAAAATGGTGGCCTTTTTTCTTAGATTTAAAAGATTTTATTTAGTTTAAACATATTTTATTTAATGAAAAAAAAAACCCACCATTATATACATTAAAAACAATTTTGTGAAACGGATTGGAACGAAAGCTAAAAACTTATAAGGTTCCTCTCCTTAATGGCGACACGCAGGTCGTTTAGAATATAATAATGTTAATTATTATTTGCGTATTGATGTAATACAGTGAATAAATAAAGCATTATAATAGTAATGATAATCAAAACAACAAATAAACATTTGGAGTGACGAGAAATTGGAACAAATACATGAGACTGTTGATAGATAATGCAATAGTATCTAACAAAAAAAAAACTAATGCAACATCTTGGCTTGCTGTTTATTATCTTTATTATCTTTAAACATACTCTAAAGGATTATGCTAATGATAGTTCAAACGTAAAATAAAGATTTTATTTCATTGAAAACGAGAGATATATACTGTTTATAAATGAACAAGATTTACAGAACACAGATTATTACATTCGCACATGAACATTAACATTATTCAAACAGTGACACGCACGACAATATGTACCCGTTTACCTCTAAACAATTGCAAATGTGTGTAGCGAGGGCCGGAAGAAATGTCAAGTCACGGTACATACCGGCATCACGCAGTTCATGTTCAGCCAGGTCGGTGTTGGAAATTCATCCTGCATCCAAATATTTTTATGTAATTTTCTTCCTTCTTATGCCCTGATGATATGATAATATGATTACTAGTTAATTCAATGGTTTGGATGACAAATAATTTCGAATAAAAGTTTAAATCATCTAGAAGGACGGATATAATATCAAATATTTCGGTACGATGCGGTAAAGTTTACGTTATGCCGGTAATTTCGGTAAACATCTGACAGTTGCGAACGTTACAACTTTGCTCCTAACTAATGACCGTTTTATAACTGCATAACCAACTGGATTCGATTGATTTTGAAAATGTGAGGCTCGAATGGGCTGTTATAAGGGTGAAAAACTCGCTTTAAGAGTTATTCGTAGAGTGGGTACTCTACACTACATTCTATCCCGTGATATCCTTCAGGTGTCGCATTCTAGTAAAGAATTGCTTACGAAAGAAATAAATATAGTGGTCATTCTACTGGCAAGCCAATTATTGATAGCTTACTTGGCAAAAATTAAGAATTGCTTTTCATGGGTACCAAATTTGCTTCACCAATTCCTGTTCGATGTTTTATGAGGACATTGCAATATGTGCATTCGTTGCTCATCATTGAACACGTTGTGTCCATCATTCGTGGCAGATAATGCTTCAAAACGTATAGTAACTCTTATAGTGCTGGAACCGACTTCATGCTGGTGCAAACAGGTTAGATTCAGGCCTGCCGCCAAGTAAATTGGCGTCTGGCCTGTGATCTAACTTGTTTGCTACTCTGAGTACATTTCCTCATCAAAATTAAGCATATGGTTAATGTTTTGGGAAGGAGACGACACAGAAATCTATTTTTAGAAAATTACCACCATTCTAAGGGTTAAGAAGGTCAGGTTATGCAAAGAACAATGAAAGATGTACTGACTGCCGTTATCAATGGGGGAATCACGTGTTCAGATTTGTGAAAAAAATGACCATCGACATCTCCCTTCAGGTATTCAAACAGGTACATCTTCATTATATCTTACTTGATATTTATCGGATAAGTCATGGAGTGTTTCGCGGTTTAGGGTTCCTGAACCCTCCATGAATTATCTTGGTCATGAGGCCATACAGAGGAAAACGGTTGGTACTTGCTGAAGTCGCTTCCGACTGGCCCTTTAATAGGCGTTATCCAATGAAATACAAGAAGGTTATAATGGAGATGTCAACTGTTGGAAAACCCGAAGCGAGGGTTCAGCGGCCATGTTTTCTCAAATCTGACCATGTTAACACCCCCCTCCAGTGTAATATACTAACAATAATCAGATATGACAGCTGAGAGATGATGTCCCCTAAATAATTTCTATATCAATTTTTCTTCAAACCCTTAGAAACAATTAGACGCCTCTTCTCTCGTCAATAACTTAAATCGTCTTGTCGAGATCATCCTGGTGAGTCATCACTTAGAAGAGGCGTCTAATTGTTTCTTAAATATGTAGTGTACAAGACCCACTTAAAGCTGTTGAAAATGACATATATTCAAATTCAAATTCGGGATCAACATGTTACGTTACAGGTTTCGATTGTGATAATGTTCTCTCGTTATTGATTATTCTTGTCTGATAAAATAGTGACACGTTACTGATAACCCCTGTAAAATACGTACATGTTAATGATTTCCCCTGTATAATTATGTCCCGTTATTAGTTCCTGCTATGAAATATACAACCGTTAATGTTGTTTGCTGTTTAGAAGTGTAATATTAATGATTTCCACTTTATAGCACACTAACGTTACCGACTCTTTCTTGTATAAATTTGGCATGTTACTTATAACCCCTGTATAGTTCTTTAAAGTGACTGATTTCAACTATGTAACATTGTCAAGTTACTGATTTCCCCTATGAAACATATCAACATTAATGCCTTTTGATATTTTGCCTATCCTTGATTAAACTATATTCTCATTTATATATGAATTCTCTTGCATAGGTTCTTGCCAACACTATCATCGTGTTCTACCATTGATTTACTTTTTCTTTCTTTGAAAAAAGTACTTTGTGTCCTTTTCTAAATAAAAATAATGCAAAATTTTAAATTTTAAATTTGTATAAAACAACGTCCCTGTATATTTATCCAGGCGTGGTCATAAGCCATATCCGTGACTGCGGGGACGGGAAGACGTTCACGTTCAACAGTGACGATGCGAAGGAACCCTTCTATAACCGACTCCGCGGTCTAAAGATGAACAACGAGACGGTGTGTGTGTTCGATCTGAAGTATATGGTCTGTCTATCTATGTGTGATACGGACTTCTGTAACGGTCCTAGCGGGGCAATCAGTCTTGTGAATTCGGTCGTGCTGCTGGTAGTGTGTTCTATACTCGGTGTTGTGAAAATGTTTTGAAGCTAATTTAACTCTGTATTCGAAAAGAAACAGGAGCGCAGTGTCTGGTAAAGAAAAACATTTTTCTGGTGTACTGCGAACTCGTTAATTTGCGAGAACTACTTAAGATTTTACTGACCGTAGTTATACCTTTTGTCACCTGAAAGGGACTAGTAATAACTGATTAACCTAAAATAGCAAACCCTTATAGTATTTCTCCTTTTATGGGTTCGATCACTGTCACGCAAATGCCAGACCATCTACTTAAAACGAAAAAGGCGTTTAAAGATAACGGCGACAGAAAAAGAAATCATCCAATATTGCTTTTTTTGTAAAGAAAACAAAATATTTTTCAATCTAACTGTTCAGAGGTCAACACAAGACGACATTATTACTAAATCAACTACTACTACCGCCAAAAATGAAAAACAAATATAATCTAAATTTCATCATAAGCTGGATTAATATCTCGTGCTGGCAGTGATCAATGCATAGTAGCAAGGGGAGGTTATTGTAAGGCGTTTGCTAAATTAGTTTCAACCAGTTATACACCCGTTTCATGCTCTCACCTCAATGATGATATCTATTGTGAAAATTTAGTCTTTGTTCATTGGAAGAAAATTATCCTTTGTTCATATTGAAGCTATTGTTTATCAATTGACAAATATCATTTGATTTTTTGTTACTTCTCATGATCAAGGGGTCTTTTAGATCAAAGGCACGTGAAAGGATATCAGTATGCGTACAAATAAATTACTGAAACAATATATGGAGTTCTTTTAGTATGTTCATAAAATGCATTAACATAAATGTATGAATTCATTGAGACCCTATCTAATAAAGTCTTTTAACATAAGATATTGAGTACGTGAAATATAGTTGTCTCCAATTCAATCATGATTATCATTAATCTGTTTGTTTACATATTTAGAATAACGAATTTTGATTGGTCGGTTTAAAAGCTTGTGTATCACGTGATAAGGTCATGTGTGAAGGATCGGATAATCTGAATTATCAAACTGGCTAATCTGGGTTATTTCTCGTTGGTTTTCACATTTACGTTGTGCTGATGTTGTTTGTTGTTGTTGTGTGTTGGGGTGGGGGCGTGATAACGATTTGAATCTGACCAAAGGTTTACCAAATGATATAGTTTGATAGCATCAAACGTTTAGATCGATTAATACAATAGACTTGTCAAACAGGATATAAAAACCGGCGTTCCGGAAAACAGCTACCACGCTAAGGTTCATGGAAACCCATAGTCACTGCCACGCCACCTAAATTTGAACCAATGTCCTAAATAAACTCAACAAATCCAAACCATAAGAGGGGATAGGACCTCTTGCGATGTTATCGATTTTAGGGACTGTTCATATACCGGCCTCATATCTGCTTAAAATTGAAACACACTGCAGGTTACCTTTCCTGACCGATAAATGTGATTCCCGGAATTTCCTTGGGATTTTGACTGCTTTTTCCTTACGGGAAAATCGACGAACGGGCTTTTCTCCGCACTGGCAAATCGACGAAGTAAGAAATAAGTGATTTCGGTCAGAAATTAGTCTATTTGTTCATCAATAAGTGTATTTGTTAAGCAATAAGTGCATTGGTTCAGCAGTAAGTGTATTTGTTCAGCAATAAGTGTATTGTCTCAGAAATGAATACATTGGTTTAGCAATAAGTCTATCGGTTCAGCAATATGTGTTTTCTTTCAGCAGTAGGTGTATTTGTTCAGCAATAAGTGTATTGGCTCAGAAATGAATATATTGGTTTAGCAATAGGTCTATCGGTTCAGCAATAATAGTTTTCGTTCAGCAGTAAGTGTATTTGTTCAGCAGTAAATGTATTTGTTCAGCAATTAGTGTATTAGTTCACCAATAAGTGTATTTGTTCAGCAATAAGTGTATTTGTTCAGCAATAATGGTATTTGTTCAAGTGTATTTGTTCGGCAATAAGTGTATTTGTTCAGCAATAAGTATATTGGTTAAGCAATTAGTGTATTTGTTCAGCAATAAGTGTATTTGTTCAGCAAAAAGTCTATCGGTTCAACAATAAATGTTTTCGTTCAGCAGTAAATGTATAATAAATAAGTGTATTAGTTTAGAAATAATGTATTAGTTCAGAAATATGTGTGTTGTGTGTTGCAGAAATTAATGCTATTGTTCAGAACTAAGAGCATTGGATCAGAATTAAGAAAATTGGTTCAGCAACAAGTGTATTGGTTCAACAATAAGTGTATTTGCTCAGCTATTAGTGTTCTTGTTAAGCAAAATTTCGGACGAATACTTGTTAATGATGTTTGAAGAAGTTTCCGAAAAATATTCCGACACCTCAACAAACTTTGTGAGCTCCTTGCCTCCCCAAATAGTCTGTTTTACGAGGCGTGTTACAACAGCAAGACGATGTTTTAGTTGATTACAAAGAAAGAGATTTTCATTTCCACCGATTTTTAAAGAAGTATTGTAAATAATGGAAGAATCAAATCTGCTCTTCATATCCCGAGTTATTGTCTTTTATGATGAGATTTGTATGGTTCAACTTAGTGTCGTAATTATGTGTAAGAAAATCAATATTGCAATCATGCCCCATCTTGATTTTTTTCAAACCTTTCGCGTGGTCTTTGTTCTGTGAGAGTGCGATTCACCAATAGTGCGTGTATTTGTAGCTGAATCAACGCCTGGAAGAATAGAAAACAAAGGAGAAGTAAACTGTGATGAAAAGTCCAATATGTTTGTTATCGCTTTGTCTGCATGTGTTGATTGGAATGGCCGTTGACATTAAAAAAAATACCCCCCCACCCTTTGCGACACCACTAACTACAGTTACTTAACCCTATATCAAACGCAAAATTTTCATCTGTCCCAAATTGAAAGAGTTTGCAGACGAAATTTCGAATTGTGATGAAATTTGAAAAAAAATCTTCTTGTAGGGCAGAAAACAATGTGGGAAAAGGAGGAATTGCTCGTTACGAGCAATTTCACCCTTCCAATAATATTTTCCAGAGTCGTCTGCAGCAAAGTGGTCAAATGTTGTTATTGTTTGGTAATGGGTTAACCAGATTCAGAGTGTTTATTACATGTCAGGCCTACAGCCCTTACACAAAATAGAACACATATACAAAGACTAATATTTTGAAAAAATAAATGAAAACTTCCATAGAGGAATAAACAAAAATGCGTTAGAGTACAAATAAATAAATAATGTATTAAGTAAAGGAGAAGCATCTTAGGGACTACAAATCTCTCCCCGTTCAAATGTTTTCCTATTTCAAGAATTCATCAAAACAATTGTCTTTGTACACAACATATTCCATGAAAACCTTTCCTTCCTTAAAAGCATAAAAACAAACACATGAAGGTTCTTTATAACATTCATATATTGGGACAACATGGTATTAGAAAAGGGTTTTAAGAAATATGTTTTTCCTCTCAAATCAAGAACGCAGTTCAGTTCTTGTTCAACTGATTGGCCTTTTCCTTTGTACATATACAAAACTATGACACTTTAACCCTTAGAATGCTGGGTAACTTTCTGAAAATAGATTGTTGTGTTGTTTGCTTTTCAAAACCATAAATTTCTGCATAATTTTGACGGGGAAAGATACTCAGAGTGGCAAACATGTTGGATCTCAGGTCAGCCGCAAACTTACTTGTTGGATGGCCTGGAACTAACCTGTTTGCGTAAGCATGATCTTGGTTCCAGCACTGCAACGGTTAAAAAAGGAAGATCGCTTTCACCAAATCGGAAATTGCTTGTAACAAACAAAAACAGCACACTTTTGTAGATAGGGCCATTTAAGCTGTAAGTCGCGATGGAGTTAGTTGTGTGTTTATAGGAATATTAGATAATTGTTCAAGAGTTGGATCTAATATAATCACTTCAAATGCCATGAACAATGATCAAAGCGACATCAATATCATTTGTCCGAGACAACTTAAGACTATATCATATAGCATTATATATAAAAGAAAAGGGTATCTAAATTGCTGCATTGAAGCTACAAATTCAAAAGTAATTGTAATGAAAACATTTTGATAAAAGTATAATATTTAAAGAGTATAAAGAGTATGAAATGATACAATTGGAATTAAATATATATAAATACACTTTGAAAGCGTTTGGAAATGTTTGTAAGATTTAAAGAGTATTGTTTACCATGCTGCCAAGTCGTACGTTAAGGCGTACACCTGGATAGGCTTGATTGACAAAAGACAATGTGTGTTACTTGAGTAAATATCGATTATAGAACCGGTGTTTCGTGTGTCGAACCGTCGACCATTCGTCCACTTAATTACTCGCTCGGAAAAAGGAATAACAACTACCCTGTTCTCTAATTTCGGTCCATTGTGAGTTATTCACTTACTGAGAGAGGGCTGCATTTTTTAGAAGTTATCAGTTAAAGACTACTTTGTTTTATCGGGAAATCACCGGATTAAAGTCCGTTAACATAACAAAGACAAATTATTTCGGTCTTGGTACATTATGCTTGATTACTTAATTTATCGTTTTGTAGAACTCTAATATCAATAACCCGTTTAGACTGTGTCAGTATCGTGTAAGGATCGTCGAATGAGGAGGTACTCTAAAGGTGCATGGTTAAACCATGCGTATAACATAACCCCGCGTACAGTGACATCATCCACACATAGACATGGGTTAGTGATAGTGTGCATATCGATATCCCATTTCCGTCTTACTAAGTTAGCAACTAGGACAAGGCACCCATATATGCGTAGTGGTGATAACATACTTCAAGCCAAGGTAAGAACAGATATCTATAAATGTTTCTTGTATTGTGTACGTCTCAACGATTTATTCGACAAGAATTTTGAACTGTTTGGAAGAAGTTAGTTTCATATCGTTCTCAATGGTAAAGGTGCTTGTTCGCAGATGTGAGAGAACCTGGAGGTCAATAATTAATTTCTTTAATACTACACAGCAGCTGAATTGTTATATGATAAGCGCTGAAGATTAGTCATTGGAAGCAATTTTTTTTCATTTTATCAAAGTGTTTATAGAGTGAATTAACACGTATCTAAATTCAAAAGCGTGACATCGCCTTTCAACCGTACATACTTAGGTAAAATGGCGCTTCTTAAATTTATTAGATCTAGCACTGTCTGAAACCATTGTATATAGCTTATTCAAACATTGCATACATAGTTGCGGTTCGCTGTTGTATTGACACCATTAGTTGTCATTGTGTTTTTAAACATCATCAACCTCTTGGATAGAATTATCCGTAACTCATGCAAACACTATATCTACAGTGTTAGTTCACAGTTTTATGTCCACAGACGACAGTCACTTTATCTTAACCCTTATAGTGCTGGGATCGACGTCATGCTTATGCAAACAGGCTATGCCCAGGCCAGCTGCCAAGTAAAATGGCGGATGGCCGGTGATCTAACCTGTTTGCTACTCTTTCCTCAACAAAAGTAAGCATATATTCAAGGTTTGAAGGAGCACGACACAAGATTATGTTCAGAAAATTACCCAGCCTTCTGAATTTAACCATATAAAGGGATATTCATGTATGGATATGTTCAACTACACATTTAGAGACCGAGCATCGAATCGCGTTATACACCGTGCATGTGTGAAATGGTTAATGTGCTATTGTCGACAGTTGCGCTCTCCTCGTCTTTATCATTGCAAGTTAGCCGGGCGTATCGAGAACAATTTCACACTATTTGTTAAAAGGACTATCATACAGATTCGGATTTTTACCTTTTAAAGAAAATTATCTCCTTCCTATAAAAAGACAACATACATTTCTAAAGTAGTATAAGACTAGACTGATGACCGCTTTTCGGCCCCGTTTATAAACATACAGAAAAGATATCTATCATGTGTATTGCAGATATTGGAAACCATTTACACGGCTTTATTTCATAAACAACGAGCTAAACATGGTATAAGAGGTGTCATTTTAATACATTGTCACGTAGGTATTCAGACATGTTTAACCGCTCTTGTCACGTGATGTTAGCACGAGAAGAAATTTCTGTGTTTACTTATAAACCGACTTTCCCATAGAAGCGATGACATGCGCGAAGACTTAATTCGACCAGTTAATGAAATCAAGGGGTTTCGGCACTTTAGACGTAAAAGAATAAGAAATCTTTGGGTTAGTCCCTTTAAATAATCATGAGAAGATATAAAGAGTTTTTATTAAAGGTACCATCTTGCATTTTGTGTTTTGTGCATAACAAATATCAGAAAGGAGATTTAAACAATCCTCGTCAATGAATAAACGAGTTTTTCAATTTCTTTGCTTAAAAGATGGGATATATTTTTACCTAATTGTGTTTAGAAACGTATCAAAAATCTAGTTGTATGTACTTTTAAAGAGCTGTGTTAACAATACATCGGTAGAAGATTTAAAAAAAAAAAAAAAAAAAGATTAAACTCTCATTTTGTGAAATAGTAACTTTAAACTAGTTAAAAAAAAATCAAATATGATATTTCAAACAAAAACCTTAATAAGTGGTCTGGGCTAATTAAAGATTCAAGTTTAAGACAGACACACATTTTTGTTTATTACAACAATATTTTCGACATTCAGTCGATGGTATGAAGGATTTAGGAAAGCCAGTACTAGCCAGTTTGTCAGAGATATAGATAGTTTACGATTGACTCTTAAACATTATCTTTTTCTACCACAGTTTGTTAGCAATATGCGATCACATTGCTAACATGAACAACCTGTGATTACATGCTTGGTATATAGACATTAACATCATCTTTGTAAAATAGAAAGTTGACTCAATTGTTTTAAGATAATGATTTCACATGTTTTCTATCGCACACCATTTAAAGCTGTTGGTGTCAAGGAAATACTTAACCCTTATAGTGCTGGAACCGATTTCATGCTAATGTCAACATGCTAGATCCAGGCCTACGCCAAGTAAATTGGCAGCTGGCCTGTGATCTAACCTGTTTGCTACTATGAGTATCGTTCTTCATCAAGATTAAGCAGATCTTTAAGGTTTCTGAAAGCAGCCTACACACAAATATATTTCTTGAAAATGACCCAGCATTCTAAGGGTTAAGCTGCGGACCTTTGACGGCGTCATCCCCAGGACACGATGGCTGTTGGTTACATCTAATTATACGTTGTGGTGAGCTTGAAACTTTTCTTTATATATATATATATATATATCTATTAGCCCTATTGGTACGCAAGAACTGGTTATTCACGCAGGAAATATAATTGATGGTTGTAATTCTTTGTTTTAGTAACATGTTTCTCAATCCGTGTAAAGTCAAAAGGCCCAATTTTCACTTCGATAAGTTCTTCGACCATATTCCTACGCAAGTGCTGGTTTTTCATTCAGGAAGTATAAGTGATGGTTGTGATTTTAGTTTAATTAACATGTTTCCTAATCGATATTAAGTCAAGTCGTTCATGTTTCACTTCGGTAAGTTTGTAAATGTTAACTGTTATTTGTATTGTATAAGAAAGAAGTATATCTGAATAACGACGATTTTTTACATTCATTTTGGTCAGCCTTCGAACTAGTTATTTCGAACAGACGTATGAGGAAGCCCGTTTTTTAACCATATCTCTGAAAACCTTTTTTATTTGTTAGAAACCACCATTTGAATAAAATAACATGCTCATTTGAAGCAATGCATACGTTTACCTATTGTCTTCTACTACATATCTTACAAAGTCTAAACATTTCCATTTTACATCGATTGTGTTACAAGGTCTTACGACTTAGATTAATCAGTCTCGATTCTGCTTCCTGGATACATACCCAGTACTAGCGTCAAATGGGGATAAATTAATGGTCGCAAGGCAGATCCCGCTACTCAGGGGATTCGAATCCATGAACCTCTTGTCCCGAGACCGACGCTCTAACTCTGAATCAATGTTCTTCAAATGGAACAAAAAGGCGTGACAAGGAGAAACCAGGGCGCGATAGGCTTATGTTGGTGAGGACTTCTACCTTTACACAGACGGGTATTTAACAAAGCATTTTAAAATCACCTTGCTAACAGGGTCTGTTTAGTTGTAAGATCAGGTCACTGGTACGATACGGTTAGACGAAGGCATTACTTAATCATGCCTTGAGGTCAGACGGTTACCTAAGTTCATGTTTAAGAGTTTATGAGCATACATATCTAGTGTATGCATCTCATTGCTAACATATCAACACATCATTAGTACAAGCACAATGAACGAACAAAAAATACAGTATAGTATTTTGAATATAGACATAAGATTTATATCACTCCATATGGGGAACCATATGAGCATGATTTTGAACGATTTGTTCATGGAGGTAGAACAATCTACTAGAAAAAACATATACACGCTTCATAGTATTAGTAACGTAACATATTATAAAGCTCATTAACCCTTAGAGTGCTGAGTAATTTTTCAAAAAAAGGTTTTTCTGTCGTCTGCTTTCCATAACCTGTTCTCGCATCTGTCTCTAGGTTATTCTGTGGTTGAGAATTATATGAATAGATGTATAATGTAAAGGGTGGAAATAGTCGTACGAATCCCATGTCCTTAAAGTTAACCCTGATAATGCTGGGTAATGTTTTAAAGGTTGATGTTTGTGTCGTCTGCATTCCAAAACCATAAATATCTGCTTAAATCTGTTGAGGAAAAATACCCAGAGAAGCAAACAGGTTAGGTAACAGGCCATCCACCAAATTACTTGGCGGCTGGCCTGATTCTAACATGTTTGCATAATAATGATGTCGGTTCCAGCACTATAAGAGTTCAAGATGAAATACAACTGAAGGAACCATTTGCGTCTTCTCTGTTAAACGTCCAGTGCCATGTTAATGCAGTAACTATAGGACGGAAACGATGTCCAAATGTGCCTGGGAACCAATGACAAAATAAGGAAGATTATCACCCGTCTGCATGTACTGCTTCAGAAGGAGAAAATCAAATACTTTAAATCCCTGCCTTGGTTACTATACTAACCATCGTGGATTGGTTATAGCGAGTAGATAAAGCTGACAAACGTTCTTCTTGCCAAGATTTCTAGCTGTCCTACGTTCTTACTTTAACCCTTGTAGTGCTGGAATCGACATCATGCGTATGCAAACAGGTTAGTTCCAGACCAGCCGCCAAATAAATTGGCGGCTGGCCTGTGATCTAACCTGTTTGTTACTCCGAGTATCTTTCCTCGACAAAATTATGCAGATATTGAAGATTTTGGAAAGCACACGACACAAGACTTTTTTGCGAAAATTAATCGGTATTTTATGGGTTAATTTAAGTTAGTATATGCTGTGATTCTATTCCCATAACGTGTTTTTAATGTTTAATATGGATTTCATTTAGACTTTGTCGCCTGTTTTTATAATGGATGTGGGAATACCCCATATGGGACCGTTAAATGAGGAAAGCACATCGGCATTCCGTTACTCATAAATATTTGAATCCACAGCGGTACTATTAGACGTAGGCCCATAGAAATAACAGATTCTAAACATCGACATGAATGTATATAACCCTTAGAATGCTGTGTTATTTTCTAAAAATATATTTTGGTGTCGTCAGCTTTGCAAAATCTTTAGATATCCTCTTAATCTGCCAATGATGTGTTCCATTGCAATATTGTTTATCTCACTATTAAAAAGGGGGAAAGGCTGTTTTGAACTAACACAAATTCTAAGCGTAAACTGTTTAGTAAAACGCTACCTAGAGCAGTGTCATGCCGACTTACATCATACAACGAAATAATTGTTTTGTTTGTCAGAGAGAGTTAACAAACGTATATTTGACAACCTTGTCCAAAATTTAAACACTGCCAATCGTTTATTTGTCTATTCATTATGGAGTTAACATAAGGATAACCTTCGTTGGTAGGCGACTTAAGAATTCGTCACGAAACCTGACGTTCGTAGTATTTTGTTTTCAATCTATATGGGTTTATCTTAAACCCTTATAGTGCTGAAACCGACTGCATGCTTTTTTACTTGCTGAAATTAGAATTTCCTACGATGTTTTTGAGCATAGATACTACTTTTCCAGATGTAATAAGTAGCAATATTAACCCTTATAGTGCTGGAACCGGGTTCATCCTTATTAAACATGTCGGACGCAGGCCAGATGCCAATTTACTTGGCGGCTGGCCTGGATCCAACTTGTATGCTACTCTGAATATCGTTCACCATAAAAATTAAGAATATATTTAATGTTTTGACAAGAAGACGACATTAACATCTATTTATAGAAAATTACCCAGCATTCTTGGGGTTAATAACACGGAAGTCGTACGACTACATTCACCTTTTCCATTATACGATTATTCATTTAAGTTTCAAGAGCAGAAGAACCTAGAGTCAGCTGCAAGCACAGGGTAAGAAATTTGATAACTCTAAGAATGCTTGGTAATTATCTAAGAATATATTTTGTTTTGGCTGCTTTCCAAAGCCTTAAATATCGGATTAATTTTGTCGAGGAATGATTCTCGAAGTAGCAAACAGCTTAGGTCACAGACTATCGGCATAAGCACGCATTCGGTTCTAGCACTATAAGAATTGATATTGCAACTTATAACATCTGGAAGAGTATTATCTATACTAAATGAATATAGTAGGAAATTCAAATTTCAGCACGACAAAAATACCATACTAGAGAATGACAATAAAAAGCATTATTATTATAGATACGATCCTGAGAACGTTTCTTGTTCCAGTGATACTGACATGGTAGTGACAAGCAAATTACCACCAACACGTGCAAATGTTCCTCCAGATATCTGGGCTCAGTTTAGTCCTACATCAGCTTTATCGCTCTACATTAACACTTACAATGCTGGGTAATTTTCTTAAATAGATTTTTGTGTCGACTGCTTTCCAAAACCTTAAATTGCTGCTTAATGTTGATGAGGAAAGATACTCAGAGTAGCAAACATGTTAGATCACAGACCAGTCGTCATTTACTTCACGCCTGGTCTGGATCTAACCTGTTCGCATAAGCATGGAGTCGGTTACAGCACCACGAGGGTTATATACCTCAATATTTGTAAGGAAAGGTGATGCATTGCGATCATAAAATTTCAATTGATGCGTAAACGAGTGTTATGCATTTCTCTTCTCACTATTTACAGAAATAGTTTATCTTTTCACATATCACTTCATTGTTCACAAGTTTACTCAACACAATTCGTATTTGAAAGGATTGCCTATCAGTGTTGATATAAACTGTCTCATATTTAAATAATACACAAGGCTCTGTGAGTGAAACAAGCTTTTGATTTACTGATTTCAAACTTTCAGGAATGCGGTGTAGTGTGCTAATCCCTTTATTATAAAAGAAAAACAGACATTGAACTCATTGTGACTAAAGAAACTGACTTATTGGGAGCAAGTTTTCATTAAGTCATGCTATTTTGAATGTTTCTCTTCAATAATGGAGACGATTCTTTTCAATGTAATCAAAATGTTGCATATCGGTAAAACAACTGAATGACAGTGTTTAACCGTTAGAGTACTGGGTATTTTTATAAATATAGATTTTTGTGTCGTCTGCTTTACAAAAATCTTAGTTCTTGTGAAGGAAGATACTCAGAGTAGCAAACAGGTAAGATCACAGGCCATCGGCGAACTAACTTGGCGGCTGGCCTGGATCTAACCTATTTACAAAAGCACCAAGTTGGCTCTAGCACTATAAGGGTAAATTGATTGTCAAACAGCTATAACGGTTGATATATACACATTACAGTGGGCTTGCTTCTTAGCTTAGTGCTTATTCTGATCAGTAAACTGTAATTGAAACCATATATACCTACATTCAATGAGCAATTCAACTCGACTCACTTTCCAACAATTAAAAGAGTTGGTAAACTTATAAATATTGGGAATTCAAAATATCAAGTACGTTAAAACCTTTTACCAAACGTCAAATTTTCGACAGTCCCGATTTGAAAAAAAGTTTGCAGACGACATTTCAAAATGTGATGAAATTTGAAAAAGACCTTCTGATAGAATATTTGTTTGTTTGTTTGTTTGTTTTCCAATTTGTTTTACATCGATTGTGAAGGAGGCCTAATAGCCCATCGAGTCACTCTCGATGACTGCTTCCTGGAGAATACACCAGAACCCGCTAAGTACAAAGTGTAAACAAAGTTTATCGATCAGAAGTAAAAGTGTGGATTTTGGCTGGAATGAGTTTGGAGAGAAAATCAACAGTTTGCTAAGCGATTAATTCAAGGTACTGTCTAATCACGGTGTGAAGTGAAAATTTCGAATGCAATTTGAAATCGTTGTAATGAGCATGTAAACTTTGTGTCATTACTTTTCGTGGTCCATGCTTGAATAAACTAGGGACACGGGTTATCGTGCAAAATTCGTCACGCTCCACTGATTTCTGTCAGTGTCTTGCGCTCTGACAAAAGGGGCATTTGCAGTGAATGGGTTCGAGACTGGGTACGTTGCAGCGTTGTTCCTAAACTGATCAGCCCATAAACAGTATATAGCAGTAATTTCACAGAGTTATTTGAGCAAGATTTAGGAAAATGAGCTATACAACGGGTTCAAGGTCGGAAGATGTGGCGGCGTCTATTATAACGGTTACGGCGTCTTCTGCGGCTACGACGGTTAATGTAACGGCTAATATGACGGCCGACATTGTAGCTGAGAGTGCGACTGAGTACGTGGAAGCCATTATGGGTTCGAAGCCGATTGAGCCATCAGGAGAAGCTCCTGTTATCATATCAACGCCCGCTGGTAGAAAGAGACATTTATCTTTGCCTGATGAAGTTGATTTATCTTCGAAAAAGGTGCGAAATGAGAGCAGCGAGTCAGGACGTATTATGGCCGATGCTCGCAGATCATTGTATGGGAAGACACCTACATCAAAACTGAGACCAAGATCCGACAAGAGTGTCGACACAGCTTTTGCTGACCACGCAGGATCTGCTGGCTCCACTGAACCGAATGAACATCAGAATTTAGCCGAGATGTTGAAATGCATATCGATGGATATTAAAGGCATACATGGTAGAATTGAGGGCATTGAACAGACTTTAGACTCGAAACACAAGGCCCTTAGCGATAGGATAGACATGATGGAGTCCCGGTTAGAGAAGAAATTGTCGGACAAAATTGCTCAAATAATAGACAAAAGAATCTCTTCTGAAGTGAAACGTATCCAAAATAATGTCGATGATAAGATAGGAGATCTCAGAGCTGAAGTATTCGGTGATTTAGAAGAGATAAACAATAATATCGGAGCAATACAGGAGAAGGTGTCAACTAAAGAACGCTCAGATATCTCTCTCAACGTTGTCATACGGGATCTGCCAGAACATGAAGGGGAAAACTTGCGCAGTAAGGTCCATAACTTGTTCAAAGACAAGCTCAGACTTCCGAACATTGAAGCACAATCAGTAGAACGTAAGAAAAGAATAAACTCTGGGCCAGGGGTAGTTATTGTCAAACTCGACTCCCCAGAGGACAAGGAAAAGGTCCTGAAAGCCAAAAACCTTCTTCGAGAGACCAATATGAACAAGGTGTTTATCCATCCTGATCAGTCCCGCTCTGAAAGGCTTTGGAATTCAAACATCCGTGCCATCGTGGACGCAGTCAAAGCCGGTGACAGATCAATCAACGTTCGAGGGGACCGGGTGATTAGATCGGGGCGATCAAGCTATAGGCAACCTCACAGTAACTACAATAATAGAAATCAACCCTCTGAGCCGAGACGAGGTTCTGACGAAGGGTCGGCATCTGGGAGTGATAGAGGTCAGAGGTCAAGTTCGGACCGAACTTACCACCAGGACGCGGACGGTCGTGAATACAGATCCCTGTTTGGAAACGATCGTGTAAGCCGAGGAGGAAATCGGGGCGGATACCAGGGCGGGAATAGGAGAGGGACCCCGAGCGGTACACGTGGGTCTGGCAGCGGTAATGGTGGTGGCGCGCGGAACCGCCGCGGTCACTAGGTAGTCGCAGGTTCTTGGAATGTTAACGGGTGGAGTTCTGATGTTTACTCTGATAACCATTTATTGAGATCAGCTTGTGTATCAAATAATGATTTTGACATTTTAGGGGTAGTTGAAACACATCTTAAGGGTGACCAGTGTCTCAACATAGACGGGTTTACTTGGTACGGTAGAAATCGTAGCTCCGTGCATGTACGCGCAAAGGCGGGATCAGGTGGGGTGGGATTTCTCATTAACAATAAATTGCTAGAGATTTTTAGTGTAGGTATACTTGATGACCAAAAAGATGACATACTTTGGTTAAAATTAGACCACCGTTCTCTTAACTATAGTGTAATAGCATGTGTTTGTTACCTGCCACCAGAAAATTCGTCCCGACAGGTAGATGTGCATACATTCTTTGATAACTTATTGACAGGTATATACAGTTATCAGTCATTGGGTACCATGTTTATATGTGGGGACTTTAACAGTCGTTGTGGTGCTGAGGATGACTTCATACTGGGTGTAGACCATAATATATCCCGTAGAAACATTGTAGACTTTAAAACAAATAAATACGGACATATTCTTATAGACTTTCTTATTAACAGTAATATGTGTATTCTTAACGGTAGAAACTCTACCCGTAATGATTTTACATCAATATCAACAAAAGGCTGTTCTGTTGTGGACTACTGTTTTGTTAGCCATGAAGATTTATGTACATTCAATAAGTTTGAAGTAATGCGTGTCACGGATATGTTTAATATGTGCGGGTCTCCGGGTAGCGCGTATGTTCCAACATGCCTTCCTGATCACTCCTGCTTGAAATGGTATATAGAGCTTAAGGAAGCTACTACTCCGGTGACAGGCGTTTCTATGTCATATAGAAGGACAGATCAGACTGCGAACACATATAAGTATGATTATTCGTCTGTCCCAGAACCTTTTTTGAAAGATAGAGATCAAATTATTAAGATAGATAATTGTGTTACAAGTTTGGAGACAGGATTTAGACAACAGTCTGATATTGATAGTGCTTACTCCGACTTCTGCTCTCTTCTCAAAGATGAGATTTCGAGACAGCTGCCTAAGCGTAGAGTTGGTGTTAAGCAGGGAGTTTCAAATAAGCGCAGGAAAGTCGGGAAGGCGTGGTGGAATGACGATCTGACCGATCTATGGAATGCTGTATGTGATTCCGAACATAAATGGTTAGCATGCAAATCCTCCTCCAATGGACCTACATTGAAGTCTAGCTATGTGGCATGCCGCAAACGCTTTGATAGAGCGGTCCAAAACGCAAAAAGAAAACAGTGGATTAAATTTCAGGAAAACATGCTCTCCAACCTTGATAAAGATCCACAGATATTCTGGAAGGATATTGGCAGGGTTGGAGTAGCTCAGAATAGGAGAAAATGTATTCCTATGGAGGTTTTGTTGGAGGATGGAACAATTAGCACTCAAATATACGATGTTTTGACCAAATGGAAGACAGAATTTCAAAGTCTGTACAATCAGCCTTCTCATAATGTAAATTACGAAAACAATTTACCTCATGGTGTTGAACAGCTACATTCAGAGTTGAATGAAAATATTAGTATAACAGAAATCATCAAGGCTGTTCGAGCTGCCAAAAAATGTAAAGCCAGTGGCACTGGTGACATTCCTTACGAGGTCCTGAAAAATGATGTTTCAATTCACTTTTTACATGTTTTATTTAATGTATGTTTTAAGACAGGGAAAATTCCACAAGAATGGGGGAAAGGTATCATAAACCCAATCCCAAAGTCTAGTACTTCAGATCCAAGGGACCCTCTTTCGTACAGGGGAATAACTCTTGCAAATACAATGTACAAGTTATATAGTTCTGTTCTGAATAGTCGTTTATATAAATGGGCTGAAGAGAACCACAAAATCGTCGATGAGCAGAATGGTTTCCGACAAAATCGTAGTACCATTGATCACCTTTCATCATTTACAAATTTGATAGATACCAGAAAGAAGCTGAAAGTACCAACGTTTTGTGCTTTTATTGATCTTAAGAAAGCCTATGACTCGGTAAACAGAGACATACTTTGGAATAAGTTACATGGTATAGGAGTCAATGGTACTATTCTTAATGCATTTAGATCACTATATTCCTCCGTATCATCATGTGTACGTGTAAATGGTCACTACACGGAGTGGTTTGACGTCACTTCCGGTTTACGTCAGGGCTGTTCGAGCTCACCGACGCTCTTTAACCTCTTTTTAAATGACTTTGCAGTTGAAATCAATGAACTTGAGAAGGGTATAAGATTTGGACTTGATATAGTTAGCATTTTTATGTATGCAGATGATTTTGTTTTGGTTGCTGATAATGAACAGGATTTACAAATTATGATAGATAAACTGCTTGACTGGTGTGAACGAAATTGCATGTCAGTTAATACAAGCAAAAGCAATATCGTGCATTTCAGACATACATCAGCAACCAGATCAGAATTTAGATTTATGTATGGTGAGGAGAGGCTTCAAATAGTTGATAGTTATAAGTACCTGGGTCTATTGATAAATGAATTTTTAGATATGAATGTCACAGCAATAATGGTTGCACAGAGTGCAAGTAGAGCACTAGGGCTGTTAATAGCAAAATACAAAGCGATGGGTGGTATGCCATATACTGTTTATAGTAAATTGTATGATTGTTTGGTGTGGCCGGTCATATCCTATGGGGCTGCTATTTGGGGCGATAAAAGTTTTTCTTGCATCAATGCAGTACATAACCGTGCCATGCGGTTGTTTCTAGGCCTTGGAAAATATACCCCAAATAACGCTGTTTCCGGGGATATGGGATGGCAACCAACCTATATACGCCAATGGAAAGCTGTCAGTCTGCAATGGCACCGATTTATGACAATGGGCAATGCAAGGGTTAACCGTCTTATATTTGACTGGTGTAAAACCAAAAGTACAACATGTAAAAACTGGTGTTATACGGTAAATGCTAAGTTTAAAGCGTTGGACCTTAGTGCTTACTGTATTACATGCAGACCGAGCGACAAGACTGCTTTTCTTAATCAAGTTACAGAACAACTCACTCATAGACACATGTATGACTGGCAGCAGTCTGTTGACAAAGAAACTGGTGTATCTGGTAGGGGACGTAGCAAATTAAGAACGTATAGATATTTTAAAAGGTTTTATGAAACGGAATCTTACTGCAATACTAATATGCCATTGTCACACCGATCCGCTATGGCCAAATTCAGATGCGTTGTCGCACCTTTAAATATAGAGACAGGTCGCTATATCAACCAACCATTACAAAACAGGGTGTGTCCCTTTTGTGAAAATGATATCGAAAATGAGGAACATGTAATTTTGAAATGTGTGATGTACCAAAACGAAAGACAGACATTGTTTGACAAAGCTAATGATTGTGATAGTAATTTTGCAAATCTCCAAGACTGTGATAAGCTGATATTTTTATTCTCCACCGATTCCATAGTCCGTATTGTTGCCAAAACCTGCTTTTTAATTTTAAGAATCAGAAATAATGCTCTGTATAGTTAACTTTATGTACAAAGTATATTTTAAATGTACTATGCTTTTTATATGTTCAAATAATTGACAATTTGTTTATAGTTAATTATTTGTTTTTATCTATATCATCAGTATTTTATGTTAAGATCTAAACATTTTATTGGCTTATTCTATTTTAGTTTGTAAGAAATCTAGTTTTCCTTTTTGATAATGAATCCATGTCTTTCCTTTTACATGTTGAACAAGTGCATTTTAATTGAATCAATATGAATATTTTAGAAAAGAAGATTTATTTTAGTAAAGGTACAAAGTGATATGCAAATATAATCTTAATGACCATAAAATGCAATGTACATATGCTGTATATATATTTGTGTAGAAGAGTCTCTTATAATTCAATTTTGAATGGCATGGTTGATTATTTTGATGTATGATACGATGTTTATGTTTGTAACCATGATGAGACTGAAATAAAGAACTATATTTCTCCAGTAATCGCGCCGGTTTGAGGGCTAGTCCCGGCAATTCTCACCTCGCCTAACGGGGATTCGAACACGGGACCATCGGTACAGTAGTCCGACGCTCTACCACTGTACCACTGTCGCCACTATTAAACAGTGTGGGAAAAGGGGAAAAATACTCACCACGAGCAATTTCTTCCTTTACCACATTGTTTTCCAGAGTCGTAACAGTGGTAAAATGTCGTTATTGTTTAGTACTGGGTTAAGGAAAATTACATATTTGTGTGTCGAGTTCCTGTATATCTGATGTAAATGTGTTATGGTAGCTGTACGAGTTATGCCTTAAGAAAACGCCACCTGATAATACGTTCGTGCCTTCGTTTCTATTTACATACACAGATTACGTTTGCATTCTTACGTTTGGAGTGTCATCTCTGTGTACGTAGGTCTCATTGCACTCGATGTCTAGCGCTTAGTCATTCGGAATAAAGCTAAACACATAACCATGTTTATTTGAGTTTATAGTAGGTCAGATTCGAAAGAAAGAACTAGTGATAATAAGCAAAGGTTTAAACATTTTTTAGACGTGGGGCTGACATTCTTAGACAAGGAACACTTTCTTCAATTGATTTAAATAATAAGTCATTCAGAGTATGTTTTAGTGTTATTAACACAGTATTCAAAGGTTTAACTCTAACATTGTCAATCTATTTGTTACAAGAGTGAACGGAAGTGATATTTTGTGATAGTGTTTGCTTCAGGATTCGATGGTTCCGTTTCGAAACCCGCGAGAAGCGTAATTCAGCTTAGCCAAAGTTGTACGGTGAACTGGTTTTGTAAAAAAAAGGAAGTATCGTCAAGAAGAATTAATATTATGCAAAACAAAAATTGTTTCGTCGCCAAAGCAAAATGGATAAGGTTTAAACTCAAAGAGTTAAGTGTAACTACATGATTTCATTTAGATAAAGAGAACGCAACAAAGTATGCAAATTGAAATATTCAAATCATGTTCTAGTAGTGACATGGAATGAATAACTTAGCTACTTATGTAAATAAGTCTAAGTTCAGATTGTGATTTAATTTGAGGAACGTAAAGCAGATTGTGACGTACCCTAGATATAGATTTGATAAGACATTGTTTTTTTTTATCGTTTAATTCTTACAATTATATTTCACTTCACATACTCAGTAGTGTACACATTTTCATTTCAGACAATAAAACGTCTTTTAGATAACCCTCTCCTGGCCGGAACTGGATCGACACCGAACGAGTGACGTCATCAAATATGGTGTCGATGATGACGTCATCGAGACGAGACGGGGGTTACGGATGGGTGATCGTGTTAGCGTTCTTCCTGTCGTCAGTGATTGTTGACGGGATTCGATACTCGTTCGGGGTTCTGTTTGTCGAGTTACTGAATGAGTTCGACTCTGGAAAGGGGGAGACAGCCCTGATAGGCAGTATAGTGATCGCTGTATATAATCTGTGTGGTGAGTAGATATACTCTATTATCTATAAAAAGAGGTCAAAATACATAGAGAATATATGGTTGGTGTCGTGAATCGCAAATGCAGGTCTGTTTTACTGGAAGGGGAAAATCTAACATTCGTTTTCATCGCTTTCTCCAAGTTAAGATCGTAGTTTACCAAATAAACCCGTTTAAACGGTCTTATTCATCTTCGATTTTAGATTTATTTTTCTTTTCAGTACAGTACAGTTAAGAGCAGGGTTGGGACGCATTCAATAATCTAGTTCCATGTTACTTTAGAAATTAATGCTGTTGTTTTTACGGTAGAGGACAATTGATTTCAAAAAGTTAAAATCTTGATCTCGGAGAGCGTCTACTAAAGGAAAACTGCATTTTTTAATGAAAATTACAGGTTTCTGATTAAAAGTGAAAGTAACCCCTGAAATGTTACCGTCAAGACGTAAAAATATTATCCGTAGAGCCGAAGGATTATCGAATAACAATCCGAAACGACCCCATAACATTCGGTATTCAAAGGCACAAACCATATACCTCTATTAATCATGATTTTTTTTGATACAACTAAAATTGAAAACAAAACAACAAACAGACACAAAGCGGAACACCAGTATTAAGCGACAGTGGACAAACTAATGCAATCGGAACTACTCGGGTATTCCCGTGAGATATGAAATACACCTCGGATATAAGTGTAGTGTTACAATTTTTCGGGTAAATCCGTGGTTTGCCAGCGTCAAATAGAGCGCTCTATGGAAATGTAGGTTAAACACTAAATATAGGTTAGAGGCTAGATAGTGAAATTTAAACGATATAGAAACCCCAAGGAAGGAGCGATAGCGACTGACGGGGTTTCTATGTCGTTTAAATTTCACTATATAGCCTCTAAACAATTTAGTGTTTAACCTACATTTCCATAGAGCGCTCTATTTGACGCTGGCAAACCACGCCTCTACGGGTATGATCTGCGAATGGCATAAAACTGCTGCTCAGTATTTTGAAATTCGACATAAATCACGCCTTCCGCGGCTGTCAATTGCATGCCAAGAATCTGCCATACCATATTTGGAAGAAGAAAACTGCACTACCCAGTGATGTAGATTGCAATGTAGTTTTGAGTTTAACCCGTTACTCCATTATTTATTCCTCACCTACAGCAGAAAACTTGAGAAGCCCTTGAGACAAAAGAAGAAATTGTCTTTTTTTGTCTGTTGATGCTTTCAATTTGTACCCGTCACATTATTCCTAATGGGGTAAAAGGTTAATATAGTTCAGTTTTTTTTTTCTCAACGATGTTAGGATACCCAGTTAATTGTAATTCCTTTTTATTTATTTCTGTGTTTATTTCTCCCCGCGACGTCACAGCGATCTTTCAATTGCTACCGTAGGCTAGGCTTACACGTGTCATTGATTTGGAGGTGGAGCCTAAAACTACACATTTATGCGCATGCGTGATACCAGAGTTATAGTCTCATAGAGCCCAGATAGAACACTCGAATAGTAGTTTATGGAAAATAAACCAACAAAAAAATTCAAATTGACGCATTCTCATTGGATGAAAATGTAGGTTAAACACTAAATTGTTTAGAGGCTATATAGTGAAATTTAAACGACATAGAAACCCCGTCAGTCGCTATCGCTCCTTCCTTGGGGTTTCTATATCGTTTAAATTTCACTATCTAGCCTCTAACCTATATGTAGTCTAGTGTTTTTCAATGAAATTCTGTGTATTAAAATATATACAGTGTAATTGAAGTGACGTTTCTTAACGTTTGCATCGCTCACATGACTTTAGTTTACTCCTATCCCAAAGATTGAAATTGCAGGAATAACTAGTTAATTATGTACCGTATTTTAAACGGATTTGATTAAGTTGTGGCCAACAACCAGTTTATCTGTTGAAAGATGTGATATTTGAGTAACTTCTTTTGCTTGGTCAATGAAACAATAGTTACAAAAACCCAAAACACCAAAACCAAAAGAAGTCAACACCGTTCCTGAATGTACCAAAGGTTACGATACAACAAACATCATCAACGCTGTACAGTAAATGGTGAATCTAAAACACGTAGCAGGGTTCTTTATATGTTACATGCGTTACCTATGATTGTCTATTTTTATTTTATGGTAGAACTAGTTCAATATTCCTTTTTCTATCTTTTCAATGTCCATGAAAGAAGAATGCCTATACTTGAGTTGTAACACGAAAAAAACAAAATTTGATGAATTCTAAAATATGATACCTATTTCCCCAATATAGAATAACCCTGTAACGTTACACGTGACGTAAGGCAAGCTTGTTGAAAATAAGCATTTGGTAAAGGCATCGTATAGAATTTGTAAAATGCGATCACGGTTTTCACATACTGCGAAAAAAGTGTTTTAGTGTAGTATGTTGTTGTTGTTTCAAATTTGGACTAGTCGTGACGTAATGCAAGCTTGTTGAAAATAAACATTTGGTAAAGGCATTGTATAAAATTGGTAAAATGCGATCACGGTTTTCACATACTGCGAAAAAAGTGTTTTAGTGTAGTCTGTTGTTGTTGTTTCAAATTTGGACTAGTCACACAACTCAATTTGAATGTTGTTAAACCTTTCCAAGATTTAGGAAATGGGCCGAATACGATACAACGCATTCACCCATAAAAGAAAGTTGTGTCTTATTGTTCATTTTAGGTCCAATCTTTGCGGTGATCGTGATTAAACTCGGTTGCAGGAAAGCTTGTTTTCTTGGTTCCGGAATTACGTGTATAGGATTTATCAGCACTTTCTTCTCAACAAAGTTATTTCATCTCTACTTCACATACGGGCTATTTTTGGGTAAGATTGTCGTATCATTATTCGACCTTACTTGATTTTATTGATGTCTCATTGTCTTTTCATTTGCTGAAAATTTAATATAAATATGTGTTCAAACTACGATCAACCAGTTAAAGATAAACAAGATGTACCCTACAATGACACAGTGTACACAACTATTTTGTCTGAAATTTGCATCATGTTCATTCCCATTTTTTTATAAGTAAAACAATATTCATTAAATAATATCATTAATGACAATGTTTATCATTATGTTCATCGATATCACATTTCTATCATTTTCTTTGTAGTATTGACATTTAGTTATTCATTAGATATCATTTGCTTCCTTAGAAAAGAACTAGTAGCATTAATTCAAAACTGGAATCGGCACTGTGAGTGAGAAAAAAATAACAAAAAATAAAAACCAATGGTATTTTTTCCAATTCGACTTTCATTATTAAATTGTAAGCAAAGAAGTGATAAAAAGGAGTACATCGCAAAACAATGGTTATTGGACGGACCTTCTATTTTCTTGTAACAATACGAGGAAATAAACCTCCATAAGACACAATAACATCCGATCAGAAAAATAAACATTTTCTTCCACTGATCAGTTGTAGATATTGTGGTGTGAGTTCATAAACTTGCATGATTTTTTTAGCAATATGTTAAGTTCTTAAATTTGCATAAATGTTCTACAAATGTTTATATACTTATATCAATTTTTATTTGTCGTACAACATATATTTCAAAGAATAAAAAGGCTGTCTTGTTATTTAGGCTTGTATAGGAAAAAATGAGCTTCGTTCACGGATTAACCAAATATATATTTCAGGGTTTGGGTACGGTTTGCTGTTTTTGGCAGGGACCGTCTCTATCGGGCGATATTTCTACAGGAGGCGGGCGATAGCTCTAGGACTTTCTAGTTGTGGCGCCGGATTTGGGCAGTTTGGCTTCATGCCATTATTTAATCTATTTATAGCCCAGTACACGTGGCGCGGGGCCATGTTGATTTGCGCAGGCATATCACTAAACTGTTGTGTTTTTGGATCACTCTATAGGCCATTTGAATCTGAAACACCGGACGAAATTGAAGTGGCGATCAATATTCCAGAAATTGGTGGTGCTGATGATGAAGATATTGACATTGATAATGAACAAGTAACACCGATGCTTGTGAAGAAAAGTATATCAAAAGACGAAAATGACAAGTTAGACAGGGTAGAACACACCGGCAGTCCTATAGAAAATTGTGAAAATCAATTTGAAAAAACAACTTTAAACGGGCCCGAACATTATGATGATGTAAACCTCGTGAATGGAAAAGTTAACAAAAATCCAGTAGGACATGTTCGCACATTTGCTCAAATACGAGAAGAGCAACTTGACTCTCATAGGAAAAATATGAATCGAAGTCATATAGGTTCGTCAAGAAGTTTAAATTTGTCTGTTCTTAGTCAATCATTTTACGGCAGCAATGCGTCATTCGAACACATCATGTCAAAAAGAAGTAGACAAATCCGCCGCGAGAAACTGCCACTGACAGAAAAGCCAATTAATGATCCACCAACACAGGAAAACAACCCAACGAATGCATTCAAGATATCGATTATTGAATCCCTTTTCCCGAAGCATTTAGTTACTGATATTAACTTTAACCTGATGATGCTGACGTCGTTTCTGTACGCAGTGTCGGGTTTCATACCTTACAGTATATTACCGGACTACGCCATCCACAATGGTGTAACACAGGGTGAAAGTGTGTGGCTTATCTCGTCTATGGGTATTGGAGGTACGTGTGTCTTTCCACAAGTATGTGCTACTTATTCACTAGAATAATCTGGATACATCAAGCCTTGGTAGCTTTAAAACTTATCTCGGTAGTTCAAGACATTGTAATAAAAGAGAAATCATCTAACAGTGGGGTTTGGGGTTCACAGAAACCATTTGGAATGCACAATCTTTTTTAAGAGAGCCAATGAGATACAAATAACTTAGGTGCAGTTACCTCTGTAAGTTCGTTTCACGTAAATCATATTCGGCCTACACTTTATTTCTTTCAAACAGCATAAGCCTGGTCTTGTCAATACGGTTCCAGCTTTGACAGAGAAATAAAAAAAATTGATTTTTAAGCAGATGTGAATCGAAAATTTAATTATATTCCATTTTGAAGAAGGTGTTATCAATTTACCCTTAGAACGCTGGGTAATGTTCTAAAAAAAGATTGTTGTGTCTTCTGCATCCAAAATCTTAAATGTCTGCTTAACTTTGATGAGGAAAGATATTCAGAGTAGCAAACAGGTTATTTCACAGGCCCGCTGCCAATTCATAAGTCCATCGCGCTCTTGTGCGATGTTAAGGTTTCAATCGAACGAGACCATACCTCAGATAAGGGGTGACTGAAATATACACGGTAATCAACCTACCATTGTATTTGGCCCTATATCACCTGTATATATTTTTTTCTACTCGACCATGTACCGCAATGGACCTATACTTGGTGGCTGGCCTATTTCTATCCTGTTTGAATAAGCATAGATTCGGTTCCAGCACTATGAGGGTTAAATGAGCTAATGATGACTGTTTCGTTGTTATAGGTATGATAAGTCGATTAGCGTTCGGTTTTATAACGGACCTACCCAACATGCACCGTCTATCGTTAATGGGAGGCTGTCTATTTGCCTGTGGAGTATCGACGATACTGGTCCCTTTGTTAAAGAGTTTCGTCCTTTTGATGGCGTATTCATTTACGTTTGGATTCAGTTATGGTAAGTTGTTCGCTTATACGAATTTCTTTTGAAACCTTCTTTTAAGAATCTAGTATCTTGTTCAAGACTTCGTGGACAATAAAATAAATGTGCTTGTTCACCGAAGAGAGAATGTTAAAATGAAATATGAACCAATACCAGTTTTTTGTATTGTTGTCTGATTTGCAAATAAGAGGAATCATTGAAAGCAGAATCGCTTCAAAAGCGTCAATTTATCCAAGTATGTAAATGTACAGGTATATTTGACATGCCTTAACAGACTTTCAATGACTATTCTTCAGCGCTAATCATATAAAAGTTAAGATGTTGCGAAGTTTTAAAGAAATCTACTTTTAGATTCCAAATTCCTCACACCTGTGAACAAATACCTTTAAACTATAACTAAAACCCGCCTACAATGGTATTCTAGTAATGTAACGGCGTTATGTTCAATGCGTGAGAAATATTTGCATCTCGCTTGGCCTATGGTCTCGCGAGCTACATATTTTCTCATGCAAATCGAAGCAAATACAAACCATCGGTAAAGATACTGTAACGTGGTATTCGAATTCTACTGAGTTCAAAGAGAATAAACGGTCCATTGTGTTGTAAATATTTTATAAATTTCTGTAAAATATATTATTTAAATTAAACTTATTTATTTCACATCGATTGTGAAACAATTTGTTACATCTTAGAATAATCACTCTGGATTCTGTTTCCTGGATACATAACCTGTACTCGCGCCGAATGTGGATAAATGAAAGATCGCAAGGCAGATCCCGCTTCTCACGGGAATCGAAACCACGACCCTCGTATTCAGAAACCGACGCTCTACCCATTGACTACTGTCCTCAACAAGATATTATTGATTTAAAGGCCCATGAAAGGAGAATATTGCTATATCATACTTTATCATTTAGTAAATCTTTGCTCAGATTTACATTGTTATCACACAAAAAATAGCAGCACAACTTAAACGTGAAAGACAACAAGAATTAACCTAGACCAGTCAGTTTCATAATTGCCTGAATCTTCACCTCTGACCAGGTCACGTGATATATAAATTTTTGAACAGACCAATCAGACCGTTATTGGAAATATGTTAACAAACAGATTGTTGATAAACATGTTTGAATTGGAGACAACTATATTTCAAGCACAAAATAACTTATGTTAAAAAAGTTTTTTTTTATTAAATTGGGTCTAAGAGATTTCATGAATCAATTTTCATTTGAATCTTCCCTTCCTGTTTTAACAACATATTATAACCAAGGAGTTTTAAAACAAAAGTGGTCGTTCATTTATGTTGCAATATCTAAAGATAGACATAGCAATTGTGAAAATGTCATTTTATTTTACATAAACGACGAATTAAGCAAAACAAACCAAAACACATTACTACTAAAAGACTAGTATCAAATCTTATCAAATCAATTTAAAATTATTGACCAAACACATAGGTGGGCTATCATAACCGCCACAAGCAATGTAATTGCGTTCCCACCCGATTTATCATATAATATTTTTTCTGTAATTCATTTGTACTCATATCCTTTCATGTGCCTTTAAGTTTGTCTTCATTCTGTGTTGTACCTTTTGCTTGTTTAATACAGGTGGTATATACGTGGTACAGCCATGTTTGATGTTAGAATATTTCGGGGAGGAATACATTGCGGAGATCTTCGGTGTGATGATGTTTGTGATCGGCATAGCTGTCTTCATTGGGGCTCCCACTGCAGGTATGGTTATATATACAACATGATATTAACTACAATACGGTTGATAAAGGTAGGATAAAATGCAATATTGTTAACGACAGTTTGATTAGATAGAGTACGATTTATAAGAAAAACGGAAAATAATGATACGATAGATAATAAAATAATAAAATGTAATATAGTTTATTAAGATATTATAAATACACGTGCAATACAATTAAATACATCGATAAAATGTAATTCGATTTAACATGTTAGGATACACGATGTTAACGGAATTTCATTAAGAAGACAGTTTAACACAACACTACCATATGGTAGTGAGTTCATAAAGGAGTAAAGATTCCGTTGTCTACATTGTGTTTGTGTTTAGTTTAAACTGATTTATTTTACATCGATTGTGAATAAGTTTTTATCATATAATGAATCATTCTCGATTCTGATTCCTGGATATATAACCTGTACTAGCGCCGACTGTAGATGAAAAAGGAACGCAAAGCACTTGTGGGACTCGAACCCACGACCCTCGTGTCCAGAAACCGACGCTCTACCTTTAAGCCTCTGCCCTGCTGTGTATATACTTGAAGCCGTCTAGAAATTTAAAGAGGGGTTAGACTATGAACATTGTACGACTTGCGTAGCATCATGTGTATTGTATGACTGTTACATGATAAGTAAGACATTAGTCTATGCAATCATAGTTATATTACTTATCTCAATTTCAGGGTGGATCTATGATGCAACAAAAGACTACAATATATCGATTATGTTTGCTGGCGCCATTTTCCTCCTGGCAGGTCTGGCAAATTGTCTCATCGTCTGTACCAAAACAAGCAGAGAAGCTAGAAAAGCCAGGCAATCGAAAAACGTTTCCAAAGAGAAAGAAAATACATAATTCGAAGTTTGTAAAGTTTTATTCGCTTCTGGTCAGTTGGTTAGTAAGATTTTAGGCTGGTTGGTTGAGTACATGGGTTGTTTTATAATGGCTGGATGGGGCGATGGTTAGGTGCGTGGTTGGTTGGGTTGGTGGATAGTTAGACGGTCGGTCGGTTTGTGGGTTGCTTGGATTGGAACACTTCATTTAAGTTCATTTGATTCAGTATGACATTTTCATACATTTTGACTCTGATTTATGAATTGATTTGAGTCGACAGATGTATGGAAATCGTTCTGAATCAATCAAAGACGACAAAGGGGTTCTGAACCACTGTTCAATCATGCAACAAACAAACAAATGGAATTCCTCTATAACATACAAATACTGAACAGGCTAACACGTATCTTTTGAACGTATTTCCGTTATGAAATACTTGTTTAATTCTACATATTAAAAGTACCAACACCACCAACATATTCGTCTTGACTTGTATCACTCGAATAGGGTTTAAGCCTGGAAGGCCGTTCAAAAGATTTGGCGCCTGCTAGCTGTATGTATCAAATAACATTGAAGCAAACTCTTTCAAGATGTCGAAATTTCGCAATGTACTATTTTGTCACAATGGTTTTCAACTAACCATAAATGCAGAAAAAATGATTTCTTTCCGTCATGATATATTGTAGAGAGTGTTTGGAACGACACAGTCGCCCTGTGGCACTATCGAATAAAGTACAAAAGATCGTAAGGCGTGTTCCTTCATTTTATTCAAACCCTATTACTACAACTGTGGAAATCCGCTTTCCGATTTTGACAATTTTCTCGACTCTAGTAAGAATCTTCTCGCCTCAGTGCTGCCAAATATATATCACACATGCTTACGTCACGTCGTCCCGGGCAACAAGCACACCTGTATGTGAGGTATTATCGAGTAACAGCCCGAACACTTCTGTTTAAAACCGCGTGGATTAGTGCATATTTCTTTCTGGAATGGGTCGGTATTTAGCTCCTTACTGCGCTGTACTTGAATTGGACACAGACGACATCAGCATTAACTATAATGAAATGGTTAAAGTTTCATTTCCAACATGATAAACGTTAATTGGGTACCCAACCACATTTTCCTTTGCAGTGATCTCCCTTTTCATTTTGGTTAGGAGCTCTTTGCTATTCCAGATCTGGAAGGATTACATTTTTTTTTCAATATAAATTTTGAATCGAAATATGAATACAGCATTTTTTCAATTTTAGAGGTTGGACTTTCACTAAGGGTGAGTCAGCACCTTAGTCCATTGAATTTAAATACCACTTTTTGAGGGACGGTACTTTATCTATACACAATCAGCGGTCTGACTCCAATAACTCATTAAACATCCGCCTTCACTGTGCGGACTAGGAACTTCTTGGAACTAGGAATGTAGTCCGGATTTACTCGCTTTGTTTTGCTCTATATTAGTATTACTCTTGCCTCATGGGAAATCGTAAAATGTCCAGAAAAAAATCCGTAAAAATAGACTATCGTTCAGACTCTGTTCACAGAAATAATGATTATAGTAATGGTGCATAGGCGTAGGAGCGTTTTCAACATGGGGAGTGCAACTTCAGATGAGGAGATGAGGACCGGTCTAAGAATAATTGTTCCTAAACTTTTTCATGACTATTCATGTATTTACAAATTCAATAACATTATAAGAATTAAAAGAAAGCGTATGAAAATGTGTATCATTAATAAAAAAAAAAGAACAAAAAAAGGATATGCCAGGCCTCGATCTCACGCTGAAATCAAATGTATTGATCTAAACAAAATGTTACAGCGACCATGCTGTCACAGCCTCGGTTTCAACTAATTTAGCAGTCAAAGAATCAAATTATTCTTTAATCGTTAGCTAACAATTGAAGACAATATTGAGTCTGACTCCTTAAGAGTACGTTTTACACCACTGTTTTTGTCAATCAAAACTTCCCGGGTATTTTTGTGAGCTGAGTTTTCATTGGATAAACCCGCTGTGATCAGATATTCGGAACACCTCGGCCATTTCTAAATAATATCTACCAACTTGTGACGGGGATTGCCGAGTAGACACAATTGGTGTGAATTCAGATTGCCATTTGCGACGATGACGTCAACAAGATTTTGGTCATTGTTCGTAACAAAAGGCGAATTGGTATTAGATAAAGCACAAAAAATACAAATTTATTTTTATTCTGCTGTTAAATTCCGTTTCTTTTCAAATATCTTCATTTGCCATTGTGAATATTGGTGGGGGGGGGGGGGCAAAGTATAGCTGCCGGTCTGGATATTGGGGGGGGGGGTTAATTCGATATAATGAAGCAATAAAGTACATAGTGTCATGCTCTCGAAGTAACGAACATCAACAGTGTAATTTCGTTATAAAAAATATCGTCTCGAGGTAGATACTATACTGCACATTTTGAAAACGAATTACATAGTCATGACTGATAATACTGACGAAATTGTCAAAGTTATGCATACATTTGATTCACCATTCGTTTTCAAAGCATGGCATGTTGAATTGAATCGTAAAGAACTTCCAAAAGCTTTATTTAAACGGCCACCTCAACGTCTCTTTAAACAGGCGGGGAATCACGTGACCAATGATAACATTGTTGTTATTTCCAAAAAGGATGGCCGCGCAACAGGTATGTTTGCTTTCGTTCACCTACTTGTGCCAATGGTAGCCACATTGTGTTCCCCGCGTGAGTTCACCGTCAACTGTCCGGTTCTGGTGGCATATGATAACACATGCTTTAGAAATCACTGTCGACAGGAGATGTTTTAGGTCATTGGCTCCTGGCGACCGCGATTTCTCTACCAAGTGTAAGACGTAACACCGTTATAACGCGTGGGTTATCATATCTTCGTTGGCGTAATGGATGTCATTGGCACTATAGACCGGACAACCTGGGCTTGATCCTAGAAGGTAATCATTTAATTCCCCGTGGAGTGTTCTTTGACAAGATATATTCCTTAGCTTAGTACTTGTAGGTTATCCACGGAACATGTACATATAACGCTCAAGAGTAAATCCTACACATTAGTTACAAAACAACATACAATAAACGAGTTCCATGTGAATACCGATTTTAGAAGTATAGCTTTAGACTTGATTCAACTTGCCTCCAATTATAAACGACAAGCTATTAAGGATGAACATTTATATATTTTAATTGAATGCTACGGTTATTGAGTTTATAACAGAGTCGTGTATTGTAGAATGTGAATACTGCGAACGTTCTCATAGCAATTAGATATTTCCACCTTGACCTACAATTCATAATCCATACTTTTTCTCCAACCTCTTATCAATAAAACAATCGGAATTCTATCCTGGCCAGTCTATCAGCGACGCAGGTTCCGAGAAGGGTACAAAGAGGGATAACCGTGTTTCAGAACACTGCAAGCGATTGTATGGTTGTCCCCCTTTGTAGGCAAATAAACTGCTTGTTTTGATGTTCCACCTTAGAGGAAAGGGATTCAATTAAGTAGTTGTTTAATGCTGCTTCAACAATTTTAAAGTTATATTAGCAGTCATTGTTACTGTTATAAAAAATAAATCACAGCTAGATTCATAATTTGTCAAAGAATTTTTATCTGGGGAATCGAATGCAAAAAGAGTTATTCTTAAAAGGGCAAATAAGTTTGGCAAATTGTTACAGACAAAACGAAACTGTTCACATCAGAAACGTGTTTTTCTCTTAAGATTTAAGCAACAGCCTTGTTAAATGAGAAGATTTCTCAAAAACTATATAACAGATTTGCAATTGCCTCACAGCAATAGTACCCAAGTTCTGTTTACTAAAAAAATCTTACTTTCAATATTGCTGTTTTTCGTCTTCTTTAATTTTGTTGTGTCATTCTTTCACGTTGCACCCGTTACATGATACCGTATGAATGTATGTGTTGATCGTTGTATAAATGTTTCCTCATCACGATTGGCCTTAAATACGAGTAGGTCGGGTATTGGGCTTGTTTTGGGGCTCCAACAATATGTCGCCATTGTGTCTACTATTTACACAGGGCTCGCGTCTAATCAAGGGCTCTATGGAACTCTGAAGAGTTGTATTTGAGTGATTATAATCGACATGTGGACCGTAGCACAGGAAAACCAACTGAAATGTTGTGTTGTATTCTATACTGGCTATCTTAAAGCTGCTTCTTAATGGAAGTGACAAAAAATGAAAGTTTTATATGAGTTTCTTTAAAACTGTACAACTGCTGTACTGTTGTGTAAACGCACTGCAGAAAACCATTAGAAGCAAGATTATCAAGTTCCCACGGCCTGTATACAATACATTCATAGCCAGGCCTGTATACAATACATTCATATCCAGGCCTGTATACAATACATTCATAGCCAGGCCTGTATACAATACATTCATAGCCAGGCCTGTATACAATACATTCATAGCCAGGCCTGTATGCAATACATTCATATCCGGGCCTGTATACAATACATTCATATCCAGGCCTGTATACAATACATTCATATCCAGGTCTGTATACAATACATTCATATCCAGGCCTGTATACAATACATTCATAGCCAGGCCTGTATACAATACATTCATAACCAGGCCTGTATACAATACATTCATAGCCAGGTCTGTATACAATACATTCATATCCAGGCCTGTATACAATACATTCATAGCCAGGTCTGTATACAATACATTCATATCCAGGCCTGTATACAATACATTCATAACCAGGCCTGTATACAATACATTCATAGCCAGGTCTGTATACAATACATTCATATCCAGGCCTGTATACAATACATTCATATCCAGGCCTGTATACAATACATTCATAGCCAGGTCTGTATACAATACATTCATAGCCAGGCCTCTATACAATACATTCATAACCAGGCCTGTATACAATACATTCATAACCAGGCCTGTATACAATACATTCATAACCAGGCCTGTATACAATACATTCATATCCAGGCCTGTATACAATACATTCATAACCAGGCCTGTATACAATACATTCATATCCAGGCCTGTATACAATACATTCATATCCAGGCCTGTATACAATACATTCATATCCAGGCCTGTATACAATACATTCATAGCCAGGTTTGTATACAATACATTCATATCCGGGCCTGTATACAATACATTCATAGCCAGGCCTGTATACAATACATTCATATCCGGGCCTGTATACAATACATTCATATCCAGGTCTGTATACAATACATTCATAGCCAGGCCTGTATACAATACATTCATATCCAGGCCTGTATACAATACATTCATATCCGGGTCTGTATACAATACATTCATATCCAGGCCTGTATACAATACATTCATATCCAGGCCTGTATACAATACATTCATATCCAGGTCTGTATACAATTCATTCATATCCAGGCCTGTATACAATACATTCATATCCAGGCCTGTATACAGTACATTCATATCCAGGTCTGTCATATCCAGGCCTGTATACAATACATTCATATCCAGGCCTGTATACAATACATTCATATCCAGGCCTGTATACAATACATTCATATCCAGGCCTGTATACAATACATTCATATCCAGGCCATTATACAATACATTCATATCCATTTAAATCCAAAAGTGTTGCGGTTTTGACATACATGTGCATGTTTATCAAATTAAGACTGCGCATACTTTGATCTGTTGGCCCTCCCTGTTAATTTTTGATTTCGACTTATATGTTTAATTGAGTACCATATAATGATAAATCGATAAATCTTTCACAAAGGATGGACAATTGTCGAATCTGCCTTGCATTCTCAAAATGTGGTTTAATCTAACATTGCGGTAGTACATACTTTCATTTCACCGCAGTAGTTCGAATGTACAACTGCTTATAAAGAGGCCTCCGTAGGAAATGTAGGAAATGATGAAAATCTGCGAGACAATTACACATACATAACTGTGTGATGCTTGTTGCATATTCAATCGATCTTTTAAATAGTCCCTAAGTTAAATTTCGGATACTTGCACAAACTTCAACACTGGAAAACTATAAAGATGGTACTTTCTCAATATCATGGTCTGTTTGATTAATCCGATGTATGTTGCAGTTGAACGCAAAGAGTCGAAAGTTTCTTTACGTAAATGGTTTTAGCGTTTGTCCTTAGAGTGCTGTACTCATCTACCAAACCGTGTCTTCAAGGTGGTCCCATTTCTTAGTACATTTTTGAATATCAACAAAACCTCAATGCTGTTGCCATCGCTTGCCATAATCGAATGTAGATGTATCTCTTGGTCTTTCTATAGGATACCCCTATTTAAGTATATGTATTTGTAACTTGGTTGAACATGAAAGCACCTCCAGACGACAATAAGTATGAACGAGATAGCTTATAAAATATTGATAAAACACCATCGTGATAAGCAATTTCTCCTTTTGTCACAATGGTTTCTTGGGACGTTTGCCACATGTGTGTCAAAACCGTGAAGTAAGGTGTAAGAGTTATAATCCTTAATGTTTGGCAATGGGGAAACCTACCCATCACTTGTTCACATGCCGCGGTGGAAGTGTTAAATTTAAAATCAAATAGTATAATTCGTCCAAAGCCCTCTTCGCGAACTCCTTTATATGATAATTCTTTATACACGAGATCAAATTGTCGCCGGATGAATGCTAACGAATTGGAATGAAAAGTAAACACAGGAAAAATTTCATTTTCGTATCACCGTCTGTATTTCAAAAAATCGTAGCTGCGTTGAATGAATAAGCGTGATAATGCAATCTGGAAGTACAGAACTATTAATTCTGTTTTCAATAGTTTAAAAAGTATAATCAAGATTTGAATATCACGAATACTTTCTTGTTATGTTAGCAATTCGACACCCCGGTCTTAGTGAACGATGTTCTGCACTGAATTACTGTTCCATATTTTTTATCAAGTTCACACGTGAGATCGAAAGGGGAGAAATTGGCAAAGGAGAAATAGAACGATAAATGAAATCTGGGTAATTTTCTTTGATCAGATTTTTTGTGCCGTCTCCTTCGGAAACCTTTTTGCTTACTTTTGATGAGAATTGATACTCAGAGTAGCAAACAGGTTAGATTACAGGTCAGCCGCCAATTAATAAATTGAACCTGTTTTCATAAGCATGAAGTCAGTTCCCGTACTATAAGGGTTAAACACTAAATAAAGCCATGGCGTCTTGAATTAAGTACATAAGAATAAATGATTAAAATTTGGATAGTCTTATTTCATAGTATATGTTGATTTTCATTTCACATTGATAGAGTAATGATAGTAAACTATAAATCGAAAATCGAAATCATGAACATTAGAAAATGTGTACTGACATACATGCTTTTTAAACGAATATAAATAACATAGTTATTGCTGTGAACAAATTGTACCTTATCGTCAAAGAAAAGATTGGACAAGGAGGCAAGCCTTCGTTCCCGATTCCATGTAAAATCAATTGGCGATAAAAAAGACTGTTTTCAATGACAAACCGTTCATTTCCTTGCAACTAGCCAGCAGTAGGACACAGGAGCACCGTTATAATGTACGAATTTAAGTGTTTTCATCCGATTGGTTTATTTCCCCATCGATGATTTTCAAAATAATAAAAGCGCTCAATAAATTCATAAAAAACATTCAAAGGTATTATAAAACCGTGCATTAAGATTTTATGCGTCTCCATAAAAACTGACAGAATAAAAAATGTCACCACATTCTTCATTCGATAACGAATACTATCGAACTGTTGCGGGATCACATGTTAGATAAAATCATAGAGTTGCTCGGTTATAATGCAAGAACGTCAAAAACGTAATCATTTATCTCTTAAAGTGCTGGAACCGACCTCATGATAATGCAAAGTAAATTGGTGGCTGGCCTGTGATCAAACTGTTTGCTACTCGGAGTATCTTACCTCAACAAAATTAAGCAGATATTAAAGGTTTTGGAAAGCAGACGACAGAAAATTACATTTCTAGAAAAATAACCACCCTTCTTATTGCTTAAAGAACTCGGCTATTACAAATTTGTTTTGGATTCACACCGATTTCCATCACTATCGCAGTAGCCAGAAATTTTACTTCTGAAGAGTAACAGTGAGTCATATTTGAAATTGGTTATTAAGCATCGTTTCTAATAGGTTATTTTTATTTTTGTCTGAACATAAATACCTTTGAAAAACCTTGCTTCTGATTTTTCAGTATTCGACCAATCAAAACCCAGAACGATTGGGTTCCAAATATGTTTGAGTGTACCCCATACATTATTCAGCCATGGGTCGGAACAGCGCATTTAATATGATGTATGTCCCGATCCCATACGTTATGAGTTGTTTAATCAACATTGAGAATAAAAAAGAAAATGTTTTATAAACGATTAAGTAAACAGAGCTCGCGTCTATAACATGTCATAAAGCGGGGAATCAAAAGGTGTCAACAAAAAAAACCATTCTATTGCACAATCCTGTCACCTGATTAAATCGATATATAAAAGAATTATGAATAAATTTACACCTCGTGTCGAATGGGTAATATGTTTAACGTGCCAAAGCGAATGAAGTATTTACAAAAATGTTAGGATATTTTTCATTATTCAAATACAAATTAAAGCTCGTCTACATTTCTCCGAGTATCATCGGAGTAAGATCATCATTGTGGATATATGATATGTTCTGGAAGCTCTACAGAAAGACAATGTGTAGCCATGGATCAACCATAAAAGTTCACGGGTACCGATCCCTTGGTTATGTTTTCACATCATTCTAATGACTTTTTGGTCGGAAAGCATTGTTACGTAACCGCCTCACTCTCTACAGCATAGCAACAATCAATCAAGACAAGATTGCGTTACCGAGCCGACTCTTTAGCTCAGTGGTTATGTCTTGGACTGTCACCCGGAAGAACCGGGAGAACCGGGATCGAATCCCCACAAAGGACATGAAATCCAAAGTGAATTTCTCTAGCTATGCTTCGTTGCGGACATTGTTCGTAAGATGGGGGCTCGTCCGGGATTGGCCATTGAGCCATCAATTCGTCCGAAATGGATTTACAAGCCGAAATGACCTATATGTGATCATAAATGATGACTTCTATAAGAGGGGGTGTGTTACGTAACCGCCTCACTCTCTACAGCATAGCAACAACCAATCAGGACAAGATGTAACCTCTGCGTTAATGAGCCGACTCTTTAGCTCAGTGGTTATGTCTTGGACTGTTACCCGAGAGAACCGGGATCGAATCCCCACAGAGAACATAAAATCCAAAGTGAATTTTTCTAGCTATGCTTCGTTGCGGACATTGTTCGTAAGAGAATTCAAATCCAATACCAACTATCAAGAAGCAAGAAGCTATATAAAATATCTTTTCGAAAAGGACTTAAAAAATGGAAGAAATTTAGTAAGCGATAGTCTTTAAAAAGTCTTTAAAATGTTGAGCATAAATACTTAGACATCTTAAGATACAGTGTATGTCATATGCAGAGGCACTCATTTGCACCTTTAGCTCGGGTCTTACCCAAAATATCAGCAAAACATTTTACATCATGATGCAAGCAAGAGACTTTCCACAAATGTTGTCTAGATATACCTGCTTCCAAAAACCTCGTTAGCCACTTCAATTTCACTGTCAGATTCAAGAAATTAATTTTTTTGACGTTATGGCGCCATCATTGAGCTTTTGATCATTCTTAAAATAATACAAAACTAGTATTTTAAAGATCCAAAAGCATAAAACATTGAAATATCAAAGTAAAATGCTGCATTATTTTTCAAATGGCCTCCATAATCCAAAATGGCGTTGATTTTTACTGATTAAATAACCTTAAGTGATAGCCAGGTCGGTATTGTTTAATGTTTTATATTCCATAGTATTATTTATTTCAAGTCCTGTATACATATCGAAACTTAAGAATCTATTTAAGAATATTGATTTAATCTAAACAGCTTACATGTAATTTCATGTGTAAACGTCTAAGCGCAACCAGGGCACACTGGCGACATCATTACTGTGAAATTCAGCAACGGATTCATTGCCAGCTTTACTTTGAAATCTTTTGAAGAAAAAATGGAGCGTTTTATCATTTATGCTAGTCTATGTTGCATTTGCTTCAAGAGTTTGCTCAGTCGATGGCGACCATGTGAAGCACTTAATGAATAAGGTCTCGGACACTGTCGCATACCTCAACCTTGGACAAATTCCTGTCATAGCAGCAGACTAACAAATCTATGCTCTAGTGAAATATATTCAATGAGAAAAGCCATTTCAGTAAAGAGAGGACAAATTAAGTATTATGTGTGGAGGTTTTCATATAGAAATGGCCTTCTTGGAGTCGCTTGGAAACCTGCTCCAGTCAAGAGGATGGACATTTGTTTTAGTAGAGGCAAACATTTCTTCCCCGGGAACAGTAGAATCCTTCCTCTCAGCATCGGGTGTAACTCGAACACACCATGCACATCAGATAACAACATGCTCTTTGTATAACACAGAACGTTTGACTGTTACCATAAAGACCCAAATGATATGAGCGAGACCTTCACGAAGTGGTGTGATACTCGTAAAGCGGAAAGTCCTCAATTCAGGTACTGGTACACGGTGCTCATAATGGAGCTGACTATTCTATCCCTTGTCCGGACATTCAGGGAGGTAAATTAGAGCTTTTTTGTAAAGTGGTGAGAGCATTGATTCTCTTCTTCTTTGCCAATAACAACATCAACTATGCTTGATGGCTGCAAATTGACCTGAGGGATATACAGGCGATAGAAGAATCACACCCTGCCCTTTTCAGAGATTTTGAAGCCGGAAGGTTTGTTATCTTCAAGTCGAAAAGACCATTCTCAGCTTAGGCAAGATATCAAGCTCACGTACAAACCAAGGCAATCATCGAGGGCGATGAAAGTGCAATAGTAATCACAGAGGACTCTTCAGCTGTGAGACGATGCCGGTCCTGAAGTCAGCAGACAGTGTATTAAGTATGATGAAGAATCCGTTGCTAAAGATGTCGATAGTAGTGCAAGTCATCAAGAGCAGACAAAGAGAATTGATTGAGAAAGTGACAAGGTTGACTGCCACTATCAATGAGATAGATAATCCTTTCGAAGAAGAGACGGCAGAACTTCTCACACTTGACACAAAGGTCGTATCATCTTCAGCATTTATCAAACTACTCACTTGTCATTACGAGGTTGGGTGTTCTAAATATGGAGAGTTTATGGAACGATTAGGTATTGAAGACACAAATCAGTTAAAAAATCCAAATTTGACTAAAAGATGACTTTCGTCTATTCTCGAAACTGTTCATATCATGCCAATCTCGAGACTGTGATCTGCTTGATTTCTTAAGCCATGAGGTAGAAAAAGTCTTCATGGTTACAAGAAATTTTAACTATTAGCCATTTTACAAACAGGTGTTTATATTCCTGAGCACGCTCCAGATGTATCTGCAGTTGTCATAGACGAGTCAGCTTTCATTAATGCAAAACCGCCTAAAACATTAAACACTTCCGGCGAGTATGCCATGCTTGAAGTTTCACCCAATGTTCAAAGTACAAGCTCAACGCACAAACAATCATATATTGTTTTTGATTGTTGTGGTAATTTTTGTCTCAAATCTGAGGCAAGAAAAAGATTGGACAAGGTTAAAGACATTGTATCGTAGGTAACGATAAGATACCACCGAACAGGAGAAACTTTCTTGGAGATAATGACAATAAAACAGACCTCGTCAACTCCCTTGTAGAGCGAATTACAGAGAGTTGCACAGAGCACAATGTGTTAGTAACCATAGACAACAATGTCGTCTCTAACAAAACATGCAGTTGGTAGATCTCATGTCCTGTAACAAGAAGGAAGCAGATGATACTAGTTTGTTCCTCCATGTAAGGCATATTGTTGCCCATGATCACAAGCGTCTGATGATCAAAGCTACTGACACTGATGTTCTTGTCATTGCAATGCACATTTTTGACTCACTAAAACGAATTGGACGAGAACAAATGTGGTTAGGTTTTGACCAAGGTGCAAATCTAAGATTTCTGGATACCAGTGCATAACTTAACAAAAGAACTTGGTTGTGAACAGTGTCCGTGTCTTCTTTTTTTCCATGCTTTTACTGGATAGTATGTATTCTCAGTTCCGTGGAAAAGATAAAAATCCTAGAAAACATGGGACGTCTTCCCAGAGGTATCTTCATCTTTTTCCAAACTGCGCAGATATCCATTGTCAGTTTTTGAGGTTGACCTGAAATTTCTGGAAAGATTTGATATCTTGAAGTATCATAGAGCTTTTCTACAGATGTAGGTAGTGAGTGTCTCGATTTGTTTGCTACATCTATACTGGTTTGCGAGAAAACAGAGATCATACGACGCTAAACCACCCACACGAGCAACGTATCAAGCATGGTGCACATGAGGACAAGCTACTGTACAGAAAATGAAATTTGTGAGTCCTGCAGAATGGGGTTGGACCAAATGTGATGGCCAATGGCGAATCCAATGGAGGGATTTGCCTGCAGTAGCTGATAACTGAAAAGACTCACAACGTGCGGGCACAAGATGTAAAGATGTAAATGTTTTTAATTTGACCTCAGCAGCACTGATTTCTGTTGTGCCATTGCATCAACTGAAAATATACGCAAGGAGAAACAAATATGAACTCCATTTATGTTGGAGTGTGAAAGAAATAATGAGTATTACTATTTATCTATGTTATTGTGTTATTTTATTCACAGGGCGCGGTTTGATTTAAAACGTTAACCTTGATTTTGATGTTAATCATTTCAAATCAATGTCAAATACGTTATTGCCCAGTGTCAAAATTAATTGACCAAATGTTTTGTGCAATTGTGAAAAAATTATGGGTTTGACTATTTGTCTAAGAATTATTGTGTTATTTTATCCACTGGGCGCTGTTTGATTTATTACCCTCAAATTCAATGTTAAGAATTTCAAATCAGTGTAAAATATTTGATTAACCAGTGTCAAAATTATTCAACATTTATCCAGTTCCTCATAACTATGCCAAATAGCATATGATAATATGTCTGTGATGTTTCCGAATTTTCTGGTAAACATAATTCTCTAAAAAAAATCAATCTTTCTGTGGTAAATCTTTTTACATAAAATCAGATTGGCTCCCATTGTATGACTATTGACCTCATCAGGGTCAAGGGGTGAGAACTATGCACGTGACATAGTGGCCAACAGGTAGTCTTCTTGTGATAATTTTTTTTTTTTTTTTTAAGTGGTTTGTTAGATATGATGATTTCCAGCGGAACAGATTGCCTAAAAACGTAAAAATATGGCGGCCATCTTGGATATTGGCAGCCATATTTAATATTATTTTGTGAAATATTAACTTTCTGTCACAAGAAACATATATTGATTAAGTTTAAGACCAATTTACGTATGCATTTCTTTTAATTATTGATGACATCAGGGAAAGATCATATATTTGGTGGCCATTTTGATAAATGGCGGCCATTTTGAAACTCACACCGGATGGCCGATAGCTAACGACTTTTTACGTTAGATAATGGTCTTGTTAATATATATGCCAAGTGGTTTGCTTGCATCATGAAGTGAAATGTTTTTCTACTAAATCCCCGGGCTACTTGTGTAAGGAACGTAATGAACGTAATGGTAAATGGTATTGGATTGCAAGCAAATTTCGAGATATGTTTATTGTGTTAGTGTTATCATTGTCACCGAGGTGGAATGTGTCGATTTCGCACCATTCATCGAAAAGGAAATTACGGTCCACCCAATGCATAAAAAATTCCGAGTCTATGAGACTTGAACATTGACGTTTTGTTGGAAAGTAACATCTTCAAGAAAATGTGTGTTTAGATGAATTATAGGCATTTTCCAACAAAGGCTTGCTGGCCATATATGACGAATAACTCGAATTCAATTATATCTGCTCATCAAATGACCAAGCCATAAGAATAGAGCAATTAACTTTATGCACTAACATAGCCAAATTTGGTAATGTACTCTTTATCTGTTTCGACATGTATTCTGTATAGTATGTTTATAGCTTATCAAATTGTTTGTGATATGTATGGTATTGCGCTCGATCTATATTCCTTTCTGTCTTGCGATTTTGATTGCATTGCTTTGTTTACGTATATATGTGTATGTTTTGGAGCCCAGTACTTACTTTGTTGTTAACAGACAATTCAATAAAAAAAACTATACAAATCCCGAACGATGCAAAAAAATTAAATACACTTTTTCTTGTACTCTTCTTACACTGTTAGGAAAACAGCTCGCCTTTATATTCACCTCTTGTATTTCACTTAGTTGTAAGTTATTAATTGGTGTATTGAGATTTACTTGAAGTATGCACAAGAACCCAGTTGTAAGCACTTTCTCCTATACGCATGTCTTTCATACTCCATACTAATCGACACCAATTAAGTACACTGTAATGCAAAACATGTTTTATTTCTCCTAGGCAAATTCCGATTTTATCGTAATGGATTATGCACATGTATTTCTAACCTACAATGGTATTTCCATTCAAAGCAATGTTTAATCATTCTCATAACTTTATCCAATAGTGATTCGTACTCAAGTATTCTTCAAGTATGTGTATTGTGGGACCACAGTTCTTATAACTACCAATCTATATATCCGTTCAATATGCATATTGGTCGAAATGAATTTAATGTATATAACATAAATCACCTTCTCAAATATGCAAAATAGTTCTAAATGAAAGTGTTAGGTGATGACCAACGATCATAGATTAACCTTTCTTTTCACATATACGCACTTAATTATATGTGTAGCAAGGGGTTTAAAAAGTAATTTGGTGGAAAGATGAATATCTCATAGCGAGCAACATGTAATCTTGTCACAATTACCTATCATTAAAGATATAAATACATTGTACTTGTTTCCTTATGTCGTATTCTTGAAAACAACAAAGCCCTAAGTTATTCGAAATCGTACTACTTGTCAAATAAAACGCTTTGAATGAATGTGATCCATGGGGAATTGCGATTGGGGTGTGCACTTTACTTGGGAATTAGTCGGTACATATTGAAACGGTTTTGAAGCCTTATCAACACGTATTCCAACGTTGTCGTATCATAAACTGGGCTACACTTGTGAATGTCGAGGCTGATTAATGAAGTACCAAATGTTTTAGTCAGCTTGAACTGCCTCAATCAATGCCATTGATAGGTTTTGAGTCGGATATCGCAATATACGTTTATACTGTTGATGCCATTAAAGGAAAACAGTTACATAAACGGAATTCTTACCAACACAATTACATGTTATGACATGATCAGCTTATCAAGCATTGCTTTTTGGGTGAAGCCATTGGTAAAAAGATAAGAAGTCTTAAAAACAAAAATAAACGTAACATAGGTTTATTGCACAATTCATATTACATGACCTTATATATAACATCCGATAAAATACAATGGCGAAACAACAAGTGTCGTATGTTCTCTGTTTGGTTCAATATAAAGGAAAGTTTTAGTCTTAATATTCGTGCAACTTTCCTAAACACCCCATACAAACTTATTGGAAACGTACCGTGGACAAGAACCGATGAGGAAATACTTACACACTCATCTTAAGTGACCATTTTATACAACATATTGTTACAGTACGATTTACCTTTAATGCAGAATGCGACCAATATAGGAGGCGTTTAAGTTATTTAACACTGGGGCCATGTATCAAACATATATACGTTCATAACAAATCTAATGATTTATAGATCGAACAAATTAGAAAATGCAAAGTTCTTTGTTGATCAATTTATCAAAGCTTGAAAAAGGGTATTCCATATAATATGTACGGATTTTTTAATGAAAAAATGATACGTAATAATAAATAATCAAGTTTAGCATAATTAAACGAAAAGTTAAAACAATAATTTTAGAAGCATAAAAACGATGCACATCGAATCGATGAATCGCCTCTGCATGATCCAATGTCGCTGTGCAATCAAACAAAAATTATTTGTTTCGATCTATAAACTCCATGATTTAAAACCAGAAAATCGTAAAAACTATATGAAAACAAATCAACATTGTTAAGACGCACATTCGCATTCTTCATTAGCATAAAGGATGCGAAGGTACGGCTATAGGCTCCGGATTTGTTTTCCATCCGTATAATTCAAAATGTCAAAGGCTCATATTTCACGGATATACCTCGCCTATGTGAATCATAAATCGCATACACGTTCCTGTCAAACCCACCACACCAAGTGACCCGTGAAGCAGGGCATAAAAATGGGCTTTTTTCACGTTTATTGCCCATAAAATCCGTGATAAAAATAGATGATTGATCACTGAACGGTCGTAGAATAGCGCACAGACTGTTATAAATGATTATTTTATACGCAGATGTATACAGACACGTAGACTAAAATAGCCATTAGACTGATGGGCTCAAATAGCATTTTTTATAAATGAATTTTGCAATTTCAAGAGGAATGAACTTTTTTTGATAAATACATTGGCACAAGTTGTCATTATCATCCACGAATACATGTACCAAATGTGATACCAACCGATACCAAACGCAAAGTATAGCTAGCATTTCATACGGATTATAGAATTGAACGCAATGTTTTGTTAAATCCCTTTTGTAACATAATGATTTTCATATACATTGTACATTTGCGGTGCCCAGCATTTCGACGGGTTAAGTCCTAACAGGTCTATGCATATGTCTGTCTAAACTGTCTGTCTTAATCGACTGTTAATCAAATTAATTAATCAACAACTAAAGAAGACTTTATCAAGTGCTTAGTCCAGCGCTGCAGTGAGTCATTAATCTGTGTCAATTAATTACGTCAGTATCACACTTGTCACGCAAGTTAGTCCTGAAACAATATTATGGGTTCATCAGAAGAGAACGATTTCGTTTTCCATCCAAGGTATCTGTCTGTGACACATACTGCCTTGGGACACACTTGGAGAGCGAGCGAAGATATAGTTCAAATTAGCACAAAACGGTGGGAGCACACCATATTGTACTGTGTAGTGTGTGAAAACTTGCAACAGCTTTTAGATATTGAATGCAGACATTCGGTTCAAACAAAGCAAAGGGAGATTCAGATGCACTTTGCATAATGGAAAACTCAACGCATCATCAATAATCAAAAATGTGTTCGTATTTCTGCCAGGCAGACTAACGACTAACATTCGTTGTATACCGGAATAAAGTCTTTGTTTAAGAAAAATATCACAAGTCCACGAATCGTCCGGCTGTCCAACGAAAGATCGTCATCCAGTAGTTGTGTTCCATGCTTTATCTGCTATGTCGTCGTTTTATCTACGTTGCACGGTGTGTGCCTCGGTCAGTGCTTAACAGTCGTCCTCTTGTCACCTGAAAAGAAATCAATCGTGAAACGTTTACGATATTTATTCTTAGCTTGTCTTATTTCCCTCTCATATTATTTTCTGTAATGTCACTGGAAGTACAAATTTTGGTTTTAATGAAAAGAACAACAAGGATAGTAATGGTGACTAGAATAGTAATAGTAATGGTGATAAAAGTGTACAGCTTCAATCGAAACATCAAACTAGTTCAGTACATGTAATAACATAGTTATAACAGTTAATAGCAAGGACTGTTTGTATTACCGACCATAACTATGTACCTCAAATCCCAACCCCCTACCCGAGTGCTTAAGATACAGATGATTATGCAGTAGGGATAAATAAATGATGTTGCAAAGGATTTGATAAACGTAGAAAGAAAATCTGGTCTTGTCCCGCTTTGAATTAGGGGGGGGGTCTCAAGTAATCAGACGAATTACCAGGCACGAAATATGTGTATGTGTCCATTATTTCGACACTTCTACAAACTTTGAGGGCGAGCATACATCTGAAATGCTGCGTTGCCATTAAACGGGTAGCATTTTAAAAGGTATCATTGTGTCAAATGATTTACTTAAGAAAACGTCTAAACCAACCTATTCAGATGGTAGAAACAGCATTTCTTACGTATAAAAAAGCCATTCATTAAGATTGAGAAAATTCTACCTTAGATGGATTCTATTTCGATCTTAAGATAATCAAGATATGAAAAGACATATTAATTACACCACATGATGTTCGATTTTCTATACCCGGCACTAAAGACATAGTTTGACTGATTCTGACCATGTACTGAACACAAGCTGTCCAGGGCAATACGCGACAGATGGTGTTACCTTCTGTTACAAATTAGATTTTTCAAGAGGTCCGATACGAATAAACCCTTTTCTGTATACGGATGATTTCAAATGCCTGTCTTTGAGACGGTGTTCAATAGCAATATTACATATTTTTCTTGTGAATGAAATTCACCAAATATTTGAGATAACTAAGGTTTCCTTGACAAAATAATGAATCCTATACAGGGTGTGAATTAGATTAGTTATGGTTTAGTTAAGTATTTTGGATGATGGCCTATGCCATGACTGAAATATCTTATATCATCTTATAGGGAGATTCTGCTTATTATCAACAATATCTTCTGTTGTCACAGAATAAAATATAATAACTGTTTCTTACTCTTTGTTTTTTGCTATATGACAACAATGTCATTTCTTTCTTATGAACAGGTAACTAGCTTTGAATGCTTGATAGAACAAATATTCAAACGTGTATGAATAAACACAGCTGCAGATGTGAACATTTTTAATGATTAACCAGATGTGTCAAACAGTAAAATCATTTTATAGTTTGTTTTTCTTTGATGAAAAAACCAGTTCTCCTAGACGGTTTTAAACGACTGTCATCTCAATGCATTATAGTACTAGAAACAAACACAAAAGAGTGCCTCTATGTTTATGAAATATCAGGATGACAGCCGTGGTGTATGCAAAAGATGAAAACCAAACAGCGGTCAATCTTTTTTAACCGACTGATCTTTTGCAGAGCATTAAAAGTTATTTGGTTTGAGACTGTCTTACTACAGAACGCAAGTCGTTCAGGAAGCTTCTACTAGAGCTTTCTGAATGACTGATGTCCGTAATAAGCATTTATTTGTATAATACATCACCATTATATCTCCTTTTACTATGGTCGATCGAACCTTGGACCCTTGATACAAGAGGCCAACGTTTTACCACTGTACCACTGTCGCCCAAAACTTAAGTTTGACCAAAATGGTTAAAAACAAGTTCATTCCTAGATCACAATCTAGCTTTGGTCCTTCTATTCATACTCGGGGTTGAGCAACAAATTCAATTTGAACAAGAAATCATACTTAAGAACGTTTCGAGAACACGAGTCTATCTGCGTCAAAATGAAGTAACTTGCATTATGTTGCAGGTTGATAAAAGTAGTTTCTCGACAGTACAAACGTTCTACACCAAACTATCCAAAGTTTGTGTATCAAGATACTTCATAAAGCTATACACCATTCTCCAAAATGATAACCTTTTTATTATACAAAACCTTTAAATTAATGTTACTCATATTTAAGTAGAAGTATGGGATGCACATCAAACTTACTTTTATATTGATATTTGATTTTGTATGATTTCATTTTGTATGAAACCATTCCACAATAATATGGTCTATAACATAATTTGCATCATCTAATGATAATGAGTGTAAACGATCCCATTCTGGTGTTCTGTATGCATGACATGAAGTGTCGAACGCACGTCATGAACGTTATTTGAACTGTTTGGACCAGCAGGTCGCAGCGATCATCTTCCGCTACAACATGAATACATTAACATAAATGTAGTAAAAATTGACACTTTACGACATGTTGTCGTTATGTATACTGATGACGGTGTACGTCGCTTTACTCTTTTTTGGCAAGGTCCAATCGAACTTTCTGCAAGAAACGATCGAAATTTCTTTCACGGCCTGCTTAATACATAAGAGGTATCTTGCTTAAAAGAACACATTTTGCATATTTTGTTCCCCCAACTGCTCAAATATTGTGTTAGGGATAATTGTCATTATATTTTGCGAATTCCTAACCCGAAAGAAGACAGTGAGCTGTTAAAGGTAAGGGGTCAAGACCAGGGGATAATAAACAAATCAAGTCGGAAGCGAGCTGAATGATTTACACGTATTATTGGATCATAACCAAACTGCTAATTTCTTGGTTTGACAAACGGTTCTCGGGTCAGATATTCACTACTCTACCAGACAAATATTTACTCTTAGAATGCTGGGTAATTTTCTTTAAAAAGATTGTTGTGTCGTCTGCTTTCCAAAACCTTTAATATATGCTTACTTTGTTGAGGAAGAGATACCCAGAGTAGCGAACATGTAAAATCATAGGTCAGCCGCCAATTTACTTGACGGCTGGCATGGACCTAATCTGTTCGCATATGCATGAAGTCGATTCAAGCACTTTAAGGATATATAGATTGCACTCTGATTTATGCTTAGATGCCCAATCGAATTGTGCAATTTCTCGCATCATGGTTTTATAGAAAGATTCCCCTTCTTATCAAAGTTCATCATTTGCATAGTTGCGTTATTTGATGGTCTGTGTCTGACAGAATCTAACTTCATTGAAATGAAGTCGGAAGCGTTTCTGTCTCGATATTCATTGCACTGCGCCAAATCAAGCGTACTCAAACTTCCTTTACATTATTGTGCTAATATTAACGTAGATGCAGCATACGAATTTTAATTAACAACAGTGTCATGGGATATGCTTCGGGACTTTTGTCGGAATCACTACCGGGGAGCTATGAGAGAGGGGTAAGGTGGAAAATGGTTTGACTATTTTAACCTGTTTGCTGCTTAAATGATGTTGTTGTAATATTTTTCTCTTGTATTGTGTATTTGCTGATAGAGATGTTCAAAAATGTAAAATAATTGAATTAAACGATCAATTATTTTTTATTATACTTTCACACTAGAGACATGTTATCAACTTTGAAGTTGTACTAAAAGAAATTAATGAATCCTGGCAGGGTCTTCCCTAGGTCTTTTTAGCGCTGTATGAGACCGATCGCCTGAATTTCTAAATAAGCACACACCCGGCACCTAAATTGATCCAATTGTGCTTAAAATTTGCCCACGGCACTTTAATTTTGTCCCAAAGCTGATCAACATGCTTATTACACTGTTTGATACAATTGACTTGGTTTAAAAACAGTATTTTTTGTCTTTTAATTCCAAAAGAATCCTAAAAATTCACCATTTAAGGATGCATCTGTAATTACCCCAGCACCTGAAAAATCATGGGGAAGACCCTGTCTAGATTGGAGAAAGGATGTGGACTAAACAAATACTCTTTTTTTTAAACAGCTTTCACACTGGAGAAATGTTATCAACTTAAAAGTTGAGACTGACCAAACTAATGATACATGACTTGTAGAAAAGATATGGTCAATCATTTATCAATATAGAGGGATGTCCTCTAGAAAAAATAATAGAAGGGTCAAGGGTTCGCGACCATCAACTGTCACATTCCAACTGTCCGGTGACAAACGATCTTACATCAATCAGGAAACAGACAGTAAACAGTCAGAAAAATATGTAGATGCTAAACCGTCATTCCTTAATGTGGGCTTTCGTTGATTGTTGGAAATAATTAGCATTGCAAGGCAAATATTAACCCTTAGAATGCTGGGTATTTTTCTAGAATAGAGTTTTGTGTCGTCTGCTTTCAAACACCTTAGATATCTGCTTTATCTTTATGAGGAAAGATACTCAGCGTATTGTTTAATTTGATACTTATGTATATTGTGGGCATTTCAATTAACAAAATTAGTTAATACTGAACCGAAGAATACAACTAAACCGAAGAATACATTCATTATATGAACTGTAATGTCCATTATAAGTGAATGTGTTTCAAACGTTAATGGTGTGCTTCAGTTTAGGGAACGGAAAAATGTTCGAGGTTAATTTATATTGGTTATGAATGGGAATGTTCCTGGAAAAATCATGTTCAATACACGCACAAAAGAGTCATTCCTCGTAATCGTACACTAAAGACAAAATGGTAAGCGAAATGGCTAATCATGTCATTATAGATGTTATAATTTATTACCAAAATAACCATATTACACATGATCAATATATACAAACAAACTTTTATTCAGGAACGAACAGTTTACAAATAAGTAGATAAATAAATGAAAAGATACGTAAATGATTAAATAAATAACTGAATATATAAATATATTAATACATAAAAGGATAGATAGATAAATACATAAAACACATTTTGAATTAAACATGAGTAAACGAACTAATTGAAGCAATGGCTACGCTCAAATATGGACGAGTAAAGAATCATGTATAAACATATGAATAGATGAATATAAAAAGAAACAAATAAACAATCCGAAAAAGGAATACATGTATGAAAAGTAACGCAAGACCACAAAACAGGCATATATCTCAATACAAACGTGACTAAACAGATAGAAATATACACATAATGACGTTCTGACATTTCATTAATACCATCATCCGTTACAATGAACTTTAAATTAAAATGGTACATGTAATATGATATTCTAAGAATGTATATATTTGCATAGCTGTCATTCCGGTATGTTAGACCGTTACCCCCTGCAAAGGCATCAGTTATTCCCTTGAAAGGATAGATTGTCTATTGCAAGGAATCATGCTATAGATATCTACTCGGAAATTCACCTAAGGATGACTGTTTTATTCATCAAAAGGTTATAAACAGCAAAGATAACACGAGATCATGCGCACCATTCTTAAAGATTTGAATAATAAATTAGCGACACCGAGGACAATAACTCATCTTTATATTGACAAATTAAAAAATCTCTTTCACGTTTAATTTCAAAAACTTAATCTCACTCAGACATGTGACAGAAATAAAAACATAAATGTATACTCAAATAAATACGAAATCTGATAGTAATGATAATAATAATAATAATAATAATAAAAATAATAATAATAATAATAATAATAATAATAATAATAATAATAATAATGATAATAATAATAATAATAATATAATAATAATAATAATAATAATAATAATAATAATAATAATAATAATAATGATAATAATAATAATAATAATAATAATGATGATGATGATGATAATAATAATAATAATAATAATAATAATAATAATAATAATGATAATAATAGTAATAGTAATAATAATAATAATAATAATAATAATAATAATAATAATAATAATAATAATGATGATGATGATGATGATAATAATAATAATACTAATAATAATAATAATAATAATAATAATTAATAATAATAATAATAATAATAATAATAATAATAATAATAATAATAATAATAATAATAATAATAATAATAATAATAATAATGAAAATATACTAACAAACATATGACTTAAGGAGTGAAGATACTCACCATATAATTGTTTGTCTACGGAGCTCGTTCCCAGTAAGCATCAAATCGTGATTTAGGCTGTAGAAGCCTTAAGCTGCGATATACTAGACGGTTTCTTTGTTTGACCATTTTTGCTATTTTCCCACACACGTATGGATGCATGGGGTTTCCATGCATAGTCTGTTCGTCTGTCATAAAACAGATTGTTCTTGGTTTTAAATGCAAACACTATTAGAATACCATTTCGTTTAGTTTCAAAGGATAATTCGTTCATTTTTTGTCACATTCTCCTTTGCATCCAGTAAGATGAATGATTATAAGTGGGATGAAACTCGTTGAGGATTTAGCTTCTTTTTGATGCGTTACTGTCATACGTAACCTTACATCTGTGGAAATGATTGACGATATTTTGCACCCGTTGTTTCAGTATCGTCTTGTTTTTCTGTCCCATTCGAGGCAGAAAGTTATGTGAAGGTTCCGACTGTTCGTATAACTTCTGTAACCGCTCCCCAACATCTCCCCCTCTCGCGAGATTCTCTATGGCGGCTACCGTAGATCTTCTAAATACACAAACAGACTTTAACAACGTTTCATGATATTGGCCATACGTATCCAATAGTCTGTACCCGTGAAACAACCCAGATTCGTTGTCTAAAAATACCAGGCGCCCGGATGTTGCATGCTGTTCGAGATTGTGGACGGGTTTCTCTAACATTTTATTGTTCCATTTCAAATTAAACATGTTATTCACTACCCGATCTAGGTTGCCTGATATGTAATCAAATAGCACTAAATCAGACCACTGCATTAAATTACAGAGGTCATTCAAAGGTCGTTGGGTACCCACCCCGTAATTTTCGGGGCGTATACCCCGTTTATGGTCCTTTAATTCATCCGGCATGTAGACTGACTCGAGCTCTCCTACCCACTGTGTTATAATGACCGGCTTGTTCGCGATCCATCTAGATTGAATCACTCCATCCCATACTCGATCCCATTGTTTGGTTTTCTGTACCATGTTCATCGTAGTGGGTGGGGTATTGTCGATGTGTAGAAGTCGACTGAGGTAGAATGAGTATATATCGCCCTGCATCTGGTCGCTGTTCATTCTGTGTCGCACGCACGCCTTGGACGAATCGTTAAACGTCACTAGACGGTTCTGCATGCTTCCGCAACCTTCCTCCATCTTGATGACGTCATAACTCTCGACCTTGACCTTCCAATCGGAGTACGCTTTCGTCGTGTAACCGCTAGAACAGAGGTGTTCCAAATCCTCTACCCAATAAATGCCTTCGACTTGACCCGCAGTTAGAGTACGAATCGCGGTTTTGTTGTCAAAATACTGACTTGACCTGTGTATTTCTGCTGATTGTTTGTCTAAATCAGTAAAAGAATCTTCTGCAATATTTTTGTTGCCATTCTCGCGTCGTTTTACATTCAACGCTGTAGCCTGTTGATACAATTTGGGTCGGTTATCTTTTTTGTGAGGAACCTTCTTCGTTTCTGACAGATTATCGGACAAGTTTGCCAATCTCCTTTGAATCTTTTCAAGTTTTGTATCGATTGAGTCCCTCGTAGGAAGGCTTACAACAGTTTTAATTTGATTTGTGCTCAAATCGCTCTCTAATCCGTTTGCCTCTGCTTGCCCTTTCAATTCGTGTAGGTCTGTCGGTCGCACTTGATTAACTCGCCCATTCAGACTATTATGATGTTCTAACGTTGAACCGAGTGAACCAGTGCGGATTTCTGAGCGCTCGCTGTGCACACTCCCCATGATGAATTCGTCGACATGCTTCACATTACGGTAGTCTTTCATGTTTATATTGATGGACCCCGTCGCAATCACTGGGACGTATCCGTTCCGACTCGTCGAGGAATTATGTACGTGCTTTAAATAATCGCCATTTACTTTAATGCTTCCTCCCTCAGTCAGAGCCCTGGTACTTTCAAATATGATATCATTGTTCGGTGTGATTCGGTTATCTCCGGAATTTGCCGGAAACATGTCGACGGGTAGTCGGATCTGCACACATACAACGATAAAGGTTGTTAGGAGGTGTCCGTACTTCATTTTCATGGTGTAATAGTGTTAATCTGTGAAATATATATATTATATAAATCGCCTCGACGCCTACTGTTGTTACTCTTAATTTGGCAAATATACTGGAAAAATCCGAACGGCTGATTTAAGTCGCGCTCTTATGCAGAACTTGGTCCATTAATACTGAATAAATATCCAACAAAAACACACAATTGCCAAAAGAGTAATATCTGGAAATATAACTTTATATGCAATTGGCTTTGATTTCATTCAACTGTTGTTTTATCTTCACTAAATCTTGTTAAATCTTCTCTTTAATCCAAATGAATTCTATTCGTTCACAAATTCAACACCGTTTTGTAACAATCACTAAAGCAATATTTTCACTGGAAATCAAAACATCGGTTTCTTCCAACACTAAATGATTAATCTCTTCTATATTCTCCCATCTTTAATCTACAACAATATTATCACAACGCTGGTCTAATAGAGTCCCCTATCTTCCAATATTATACCTTCCCATTCACCGCCTACTCCTACACTAAACACCGGGTCAGCCAATATAAAACGTCCGCTCGCTAACCCGATAGCACTACGTCAGCCGGGAAAGGTGTTCGGCCGGAACGATAAATCGAACAATTAACACGACTATTCTAAAACCTCGACTTCAGTGTCTAATCAAACACTCTTCTTTTTTCGCCGGGTTCTCACCAAGGCTTGAATCGATTTATTAATTTTCTTTCTTTTCTCCTCCTCTCTCGGGCTATTGTCACACCGACTCTATAGAAATAAATGAGAGAGAAAAGTAGAAAGATCAAATAAATAAAGTGAAATAATGTCCGCGATGTCGCATTCAATGGGATTTTTATTCAAACTAGGAGAGTTCGGAGAGAAAGAGAAAACCCTAACCCTTTCTGCTGGATTGTTTGTGAATTTGGGCCATAGTTTGTATGTCACTACAGGTGCAGCTTAAGTCAGCGACATATCAGAGACAGACTCAATGATAACATGGTCTGGTGGGAAATAAACCCTTAGAATGATGGGTAATTTTCTAATTTCATTTTTGTGTCGTCTACTTTCCCAAACCTTAAATATGTTTAATTTTGATGAGGAAAGCTAGTCAGAGTAGCAAACAGGTTAGATCACAGACCAGCCGCCAATTTACTTGGCGGCTGGCCTGGATCTTACCTGTTTGCATAAGCATGAGGTCGGTTCCAGCACTATAATGGGAAATATTACCGATACATTTTAATACGACAAAATATCAACCAATCCTACAATTGTTTAGACTGATTAGTAACGTTTGTGAATTTGGAACCTATAATGTGTATTAGTATCTCAGTGAAAGAAAATCGTTACATAATGCATATTATATATGCAGCTTACTGTCGTCCATAGGATGCTTAATGAAATCTCGATAAAAGCATCATCTTTAATTCTTCTAAAACCTGGTCAATAGTTCACCTCTTTGGTTTTCCACTATTTGACCGTACATGCGATCTTTCATTAACCCTTATAGTGCTGGAACCTAATTCATCCTTAAACAAACATGTTAGATACAGGCCAGCTGCCAAGTGTATTGGTCTGTGATCTGACCTGTTCGCTTCTCTGAGTATATTTCCTCATCCAAATTAGGCAGATATTTGAGGTTTTGGAAAGCAGGAGACCAGACCCAAATATCTATCTTAAAAAAAATACCCAGCATTCTCAGGATTAATCTACATCCGGCTAAAGATAGATAGATTGATACATAAGGCCATAGGCCCATCAGTACACAAGAAGTAAACATTTAAAAGACGCACCAGTAAAGTACCAGTTATGTTTCCAAGAATCAGACACGAGAGTGATACGTTGTAAAAACTTTATTCACAATCGATGTAGAATAAATAAGTTAAAACTTAACTAGGACTACTGTGGTAATGGTGTAGCTATCGAATTTGTCACTAAATATCCTCAGACACCTATCCTATACGGATCACATAAAGTGTTAAATAGCATCAATATATCTTTGCCAGATAGGTTTTTTTTAATTAAATTTTCTGTCAGAATTAATATCTCGTTTCTCACTACACTTCTCTTCGTCTGTCAAAATGCACAATAGCGGATATTGCTGTCAGATACCATTTCTTCTATCCTTCGCATATTTTGGGTGGTTCTATCGAAAAAGGAGATTTGAATTACCCGCGTTAAAAAGAACCAGTTGAGATCGGCCAATGTAACTTGTGTAACGTGCACTACACAACAGCGTATACCTCTGTGTCATTAACCCTAAAAGTGCTGGATAATTGTCTAAAATATATTCTTGTGTCTCCGCTTTCCAAAACCTTAAATCCGTACTTATGCTTTATGGGGAAATATACACAGAGTAGCAATCAGGTTAGATCACAGGCCATCCGCCAATTTACTTGGCGGCTGGTCTGGATCCAACATGTTTGCGTAAGCATGAAATCGGTTCCAGCACTAAAAGAGGAAACTATGTATTAACGTTTAAGTAAAGTTGCCCATTGTATTAATCACAAACAGTATGTAAGAACACAAGTGGGTGTTTTTTCGCGGACGCGCCTAATAATGTCATGATACCTCATGTGATTGATTGAATTCCATCATTCTTTAGCTATGGTCGCTTATTTTTATGTAAGAGTAAACATCCTAACTCAATTGATCCAAGCTGCTACAGATCGACATATATTGGTCATTTCGATATTCAAGAATAAAGTAAATCTGCATTTGTGCACAATTGGATATGGATTTGCTCTAATCTATTGAGAAAAAAAAGCACACAGACAATCTATAAAGTACCTAAGTACCTACCTAAATAGTTGCACTGGTTGGTGTTCCCATTTGAACGATGTAAGGACAGATTTTCGTTTGTTTGTATATCAAAATGTCGATTGCTGTAAAAGCTGTTTCACCACAAATGTCTAAACCACGATAATCCCTTTTCGAGGCTAATCTTCTGCTTTAATCCAAGATTTTGGTGTGATAATCCTAGTCGACTGAAATAAATAGAAGCTTTTTATTAGACAGGGTTATGATACCTGGTCGTGTCCCATTTTTCTATTCCTCTCTTTTTTTTCGTCATTTGAAGCGATTGAAATGAAAGGCAAATTTCTATATCGGCAATGGTATGTGTGGCAAATGTAAAATATAGAATAACGTATTGACTAATTGGTTCAAAGCGAACCTTTGTTGGTAAAGAGCAGGTTCCCATTTTGTCAAATCCTTCTCGTGCTTATTTTTAACGTGAATTGTTGATGATATTTTAATCGTAAGCAGGTTTAACCCTTATAGTACTGGAACCGACTTTATTCTTATGCAAACATGTTGGATCCAGGCCAGCCGCCAAGTAAATTTGCGGCAGGTCTGTGATCTAACTTGTTTGCTACTCTGGGTATCTTTCCTCAACAAAATCAAGGAGATAGTTAAGGATTTGGAACGCAGACTACAAAATAATCTTTTTGAAAAATACCCCACATTCTAACTGTTGAATTTTTATATTCTACATCAATTGGGAAACAAGTCACTCTCAAATTTGCTTCCTAGAGTCATAACCAGTACTCGCACCAAATGGATATTAATGTTGCAGAATGGACCCTGTCAGTTCTCACTGGATGCTTATACCCCACCATTGTACCCAGTGGCCGACGTTCTGCCTACTCATTAGTTGGTTTTTAAAATATTTAACATTTTTCAAGTAGAAAGACACATTTGCAATTGGAGTGCTTAATTTTTGAATAAATCACTTAGGGAAAAGAAATTACACTGTAAACCGTGGAAGAAATGTTTTGTTGGATATGCGGACAGAGCCTTTGCGTTCATCCGGGTTAGACTTTGTTCAATGCTAGATGAATTATTTATCGAGAAGGTATTGGGGAAACGTTATCAGTTCCTACTTACGCATTTAAGCCTTGTAGTACATGCATTCTAAAGTAAGCCAATTGATTAAATTTGCATCAGTTGATTTGGTACATTACACAATATGCCTTTTCGAAAGTGCATGTGAATTGTGTCACACGTTCTCAACATAAAACGAAGCACATTTATTCAGCACTAATCATATAGATATGTGGAAATAGTCTGTATTGATCATTTCTGGTGTGTATATGTCTATAATTCGATTGTCTCAGAACAAGAAGCTTTTTAAACTATTTATCCACCAGGATTATTTTTTTCCAAATTATTATACGAGAAACAATAGTTGTCATTTTTTGTATTTTCAAATGCTCAAAACGTTTTGGTTGCTTGAGATTAGAAAAGATAACACGCATGAGATGATCCTTCCCTTTATTCAAAATGAGGCATTAGAAACGTATTGCGGCACTAAGGATAAATTGCTTGTTTTGAGCAAATTATCCTTAGTATCACAATGATTGCTTATTTTTCCGATTTATTTTACTGTCCATCGTGCATATATTTGATTGTTTCGTTAACCTGATTTTGAAAAAAATCGTCTGCAACCAATTTCAAAACCCGGTAAAAGGTTATACCACGTAACTTGGGGTAACGATAGATACGTTGAGGTATTTGAACGTAATGAATTACACCCGCGAACCAATAAATGTAATAATTTATAATTCTAAAAGGGACTTTTAATGTACGCCCGGATTAGCGTTAATCCACTTGTACATTTCTTACTTTAACCCGAACGTGTTACATTTAATTTTTGAAACAGTTTTGGAACATTATTTTAGTAAAATAACCACCTATACAGACCCGTTTACATTGTATGTTTTTAATACTTATCTGAGTCAACATACGTATATAATCCGAATTTTAGATCGGCAAATATCCGAATCCACGTTTTATCCTATTTTACAAACATTTTCAAAATCTTCAAACATTATCCGAATTTGTTTCCATTATCCAAATCTCATTTTGAAAAGCGTGCATCGTTTTTATTAAAATAACAGCAGTATGCAATATGTACATGGCTTTGATATTAACATATTTTAATTAAGATGCATTAATCTTTGTGATCTATACTTATTAAACAAGATGAACATATACTGCGAACGATCTAAAGAATAAAGGAGAAACTCGTGTATTCTGATACCATTCGTTTCTTTTAAAATTTTGAAGACTGGTGAAAAAGATCAATCGACATTGTTCAAGGCCCGGTAATAGTGTTGGTACTCTATAAATACCATCCCAAGTCCCACCCATGCACAAACATAGCTACATTTATTCATAATTGTCCGAAATCAACAATTAAAACTTTAAACTTTTACTCAATTGTATCACCCTTTTACGTCCCTGGATTAAATGAATAAAGAAATCATCGTGATAAAAGGAGAATTTCCGTTGGTCACAATGGTTTCTATGCCAATGAGTTAAAAAATGCACATTTTTCATTTCTTTAGTCGTTTGTTGATATCAGCTTATTCAATAACTAACTTGTAGTTCTCAAACTCTGAAACTAACTACTTAAACACAAATATTCTCCTTAATCTTACTATTTCAGACATCTAAAAGGTTTTTGTTGTTTTCCTCTTTATTTTGTCAGAAATGGTACAATCGGGCAGGCACGCATAAGAACACGTCAATACAAGTCTGTCTATGGAAGATATAACACAGGATTTAACGAGGGTGTGAGTAAGACAATCATTCACTTTAATACAAATGTGTAACAAATAATGTTGATAAAAATGAAGTTGTAACAGCGACATGTCTCAAAATAATGAGAAACCCATACTTATTCAGTTACTTCGTCCCTAAACCCCATCTTGAATGCTGAAATATTAGAAGAGACCCACAATGCAAAGGATTTCTAATATTCATTTTTATTTATCTTCTAGAAGTTTGTTTTAATTTGCAGACAAATTAAAGTTTATCCATACAAAATGCGCTTTTGCTTAATTATTCAAGCAAAGATTTGTTAAATGTCTCAATTCTCAATCATCATCTCATAAAAAGCGAAAATGCGTACCTTCTAAATTGCGTTTAAATCAAGATATATAGATAACTTCTCTCGTTTCACTGCAACTACATGTGTGTATGATATAATCCAGATATATATTTAACACCGTTTCAGAATCTGTTCTCATTATATACGCATCAAATCATCATTAAAGTGAACGGAAATTGGAGCATTCTTCAACACAGGAAAACGTTTACTCTAATTAAAGGTGTTCCAATTGTGACAAGCTTTATAATGTTGATTGATGGATCGTTAATTAATGAGGCACCAAACCTCCACCAAACTGATCTAATTAATGTACTTTCATGTTCAAACATGTACATGAATATGGAGATATACGTATAGAAATACTTGTATTCTAGGATAAATCGCATTATCAAAATGTGTCATGAATAACCTTAACCCTTTCCCAAACAACAAATTTTCGACTGTCCCAAATTGAAAGAGTTTGCAGACGACATTTCAAAATGTGATGAAATTCAAAAATATCCTTCAGATAGAGCAGAAAATCTTGTGGGAAAAGGAGAAATTGCTCGTTACGAGCAATTTCTCCTTTTCCCACAATGTTTTCTGAAGTCGTCTGCAACAAAGTGGTCAAAAGTCGTTATTGTTTGGAAATGTGTTATACTGAGACAACGGCATGCCGAATGATGAATTATAAGACAAAAAAGTGCAATTGGACAGAAATCACTGTGATGCTAATCCACACAAATTAGATCCAGGCCAGCCGCCAAGTGAATCGGCGACCGAAATCACTGTGATGCTTTTCCAAACAAACTAGGTCAAGGCAAGCCGCCAAGTGAATCAGTGACTGGGCTGTGGACTAGCATGTTTGCTACTTTAAGTTACTTGCTTTATCAAAATTAAGCAAATATTCAAGGTTTTGGAAAGCAGACGACACAAAAATCTATCTTTAGTAAATTACCCTGCATCCTAAGGGTTAAGTACTCTACAGATGATGTAGTACAGTAAGGTAGGGACGGACAACGGGTCAAAATACATCATTTGAAACTTTATTTTAAATATCAATTCTCTTATATGTTTTTTTTTAGATATGTTATATATTTAACTCTTAGAAAGCCGAGTAATGGATAAAAAAAGGAAATATATGGTGGAAATGGTTTAAGTTCATCTATCGACCTAACTTTGTGATCGTGGTCCGATAAACGCAATCACGACAAACTGTAACCACAAAATACCTAATACTTTCCGTTTTTCTCCTTTCATCGTTTTATAATGTATGCTTTTTTCTTTGTATGTGATAAAGTTAAACGTTTTAAACGACAGTTTAACACTTATGTTTCCCTTTACTCAAAAATTAAGTGTTAGAATTTACCTACAATATTTAGTTTCTGATTCCCCCGTTTTCGAAAGAGAAAGGATTTGTAATATTACTCTTTTTATGCATTAAAGCTATACAAAAACCAACACAAGAAACAGGAGATAGGAAATAAGTTGTAGAAGACGCAACTAAAGTGAAACAAGACAATGGCATTGAAGACTAAGACAAGAAGAACAAGAAGAACAAGAAGAACAACAAAACAAGAACAACAAGAACAACCAGAACAACCAGAACAACAAGAACAACAAGAACAACAAGAACAACAAGAACAACAAGAACAACAAGAACAACAAGAACAACAAGAACAACAAGAGCGAGAATATGTAAAAGAAATCACAGGAAGGAGGGGGAAAGGATGATGAAGAAAAGGATGAAGAACAAGCAGATCAAAAACAAAAAAGAGACGAATATAAGAAGGAAATGACAAAGAAGGGGAGGAGAGAAAAAAAATTGTATTACAATGTGGATGTTTTTTTTAAAATCAACAAAGAAGATACGGCACTCTTTCATTTTCATTTCGATGTTTATATGCAGAAATTCCATTCAAGCTTATTCCCATAGGGTCTTATACCGTTATTCAGCAGACGACATTTGAAACCAATGTACCAAATTCAGAAGTTCAAGGTCGGTTCAAAACAGGATTACTCACCGTTTAGGTTTGGATATAGATGGGCGCAGTTATATAGTCATAAAACTTGACGGAAGTTAGACATTTAAATAATTTTATGAACAACATAAAAAGATTTATGTTCATGTTTAAACCTTTTATTTACAAATACATGTACACATATGTCAAACTTTTATTAATTTGAATTAGACAGTATTGGTTTCCTATCCTAATCCAGAACGATACAATGCCTACACCTCAGTGTTCGACTAGTGTTGCTTGACAGTCAGACAATATAACAATAAAACAATATTTAGTGAACACTTTTACAGATGAAAGGCTTACAGGTGACGTTAATTGCTTTTTAATGAAAGTGAAAGTAGAATGCACTCGGTCGTGTAGTTTAGCCCTTACCATTACACAAACGTCTACTGCATCAGGCAGCATTAGATAACATTTCGACAAACGAAAAATATGCTCATCATGTTCACATAAGCACTCTGAAACACTCATGTTAATGCTTATTTAATCACACAAACCGTTTCTCATTAAAAGCTGCGTTACTGTTATAATTATGTATATGTCTGTCTATTTCCGGAAATATACGTCAACTTGGGAAAGGGTTTTAATCGGTTTCTAGCGGATTTTACAAACGATTTATAAAATTGTCGTTTGTTGTAATATATTAGTTATTGTTCAAGTTTTTGGAGGAACATAAACAACGATGAAGTGAACTGCTATAGTCAGGCCATACTTAGCTTCGAACTTTTGTAAAGGTGAAACTGCTGGTCTGTTAAAAATTAAGATAAAGGAAGTCACTATGATATATGCTGTTTGGGCCAAAACAACGTCTCGAGCAAATGAATTAATCCTTAGAACGCTGGGTAATTTTCTCAACTTATATTTGTGTTTCGTCTGCTTTCAAAAACCTTAAATATCTGCTTAATTCTGATGAGGAAAGATACTCAGAGTAGCAAACAGCTATGGCATATATTCTACTAGTGACCACGTGTACGAAGGACCCAAAGGTTTGATTTATTTTGAAATTGGGTCTTTACAAAAGCCGTAAATCACAAATAAGAAACGTTTTATGACTTGATCGAATGACCTGCACTCGGAGAGATATTAAGTTGTGGAGTGATTAGTTTGTACCGTGTAATTTATACGTTTGTTACGTGATAGCATTCCAACATCACCTCGTTATAAAATGAATCCTGATTTACGTCCCCTTTCTGTTTTATATCACAGCAATAGCAAATCAGTATCATCATCGTACAGTTTTATTATGATTGGAAAGAGAATGAAAACTTGACCGCCAATAAACACAACATAACAAAACATAATTTTAACAGAACTTAGGCTCATAGGCCCATAGTTCAAACACATTTACAATTACATGCATGAACATAAATAAATAAACGATAGAAATATGAAGTAAATCACGTGCACTTTAGAGTTTATTTGAGATGGTTAAAAGACTCGGTCAGAACCATTTTAATTCAATAAGACACATGAGAGACTAAATCCCATGATAATCGTGTTGGAACAATATCACCAGATTATAAATAAGTGATTAACACATTCCTTCACACGAAAGAAAGACTGATTAGTCCTTTTCTAAAAGTAATGAGGGTACTCGGGAAAAACCTTAGCATTGCGTGTGTTCTCATCCATTTCAACTGTAATGTATAACTTGATACTTATATTTATTAGTTATATCTCGATGAATAAAATATGTTTAAACTATAAGTAATAAAGAACGGTCCAGAGCCTATCACTATGTGGGACCAAGTAGGGACCATTGTAATAAAATGCGAGATGCTTTTCTGGTTATTACAACCATCTAAAACAATGCATGGACGTGGTCAAGGATGAAAAGGTCTTGAAAAGGGAGGCACCAAGCGTCACCGAAAGGTTCCATGAAGTCGTCATTTAAAATCTTAAAGATAAGTATGTTTTTACTTTATAGCTAGTTTTTTTTATATTGTTCACCAACATTGGCCGTCTGTTGCCCTCGATGCATGAATAATTATGACGCGGTATATCTTATACTCGACAGCCTTCCGTACACAGTCGAGACTATTCGACAGTCCGTCATAATTAGTATAGTTTTTCAGTTGCAAAAATACCCAAACGAAACATACATTGTAACCCTTTAACACCAAAATAACACTTATACACAACCAGTTGTATAACAGCGTCCATGCTCTCGTGGTAACAGTGTCCTCTTTATAAACAACATGATCGAACATAACGGACGGCTCGGAGGACATTTTATTTAGTCAGTATAGCGTGTAATTCATGCTAATCAGACAGGTAACGGACGGTCAATGTTGGTGAACAATACTACTACATATACTGGGTTGTCATTGGTTGATTAAGGTGTCATCTCACCAAATAGTAGCATAGTTTTACTATCACTTTTCATAGTGTTCAACGCAAGCCTATAGTTAGTGCTTCACGTTCGTGAAGCATTTACAATAGTATCGCGCTGAACCCTTGATATATCGTGTTTTTGTCTCTTAAATATGCCATCTATTCTTATATCAAATTGGAATTATTGATATTCTTATGTACTTATTACGAGTATATACAATAGTGTAATATGCTGACAATGATTTATACTTTTTGCTGTGTATTTTATAGTTTTTATCTTTTCTTTGAAGGGTCCATTTCTTTATATCTTGAGAATCTTGGGTAAGATTTCTATCTTCAATCTTATGGAATTTGGACTGATCTCTCATATCTCTGTAGTGGAGTGACATTGCATTTTTTGTGAAATGATTTTTTTATATTTTGAAAATGTGTTCTGTAATTGTAAAATAATAGGATGTAAATAAAGATTACTGTTTCGCAGATATGTTATATTTGAAGATTTATTTTAAGGTCAGGGGACGAAGCAGCTTGGTGGTGAACATATTGAATAATAACAAGATGACAGCTGTGCGTTTACCCTTTCCCAAACAATAACGACATTTGACTACTTTGTTGCAGATGACTTCAGAAAACATTGTGGAAAAAGGAGAAATTGCTCGTAACGAGCAATTTTCCTTTTCCCACAAGGTTTTCTGCTCTATCTGAAGAATATTTTCCAATTTGATCACACTTTGAATTGTCGTCTGCAAATTCTTTCAATTTGGAACAGTCGAAAGTTTGGTGTTTGGGAAAGGGTTAAAGAAAGATGTTCAGAGGAAGCGGGTTGTTATAAAAGACGACACTGATTATGCTGTTTACAATGCATGGGGATTCATTTCAAACCAAAAAGATGTGAAGCAAAGGAAGAGACATTTGATAATAATTTCGCAAATTGGTATAAATATCTTTCATGCAGTTAAGGACGAAATAGAATTAATTGAATAAAGCATTATATGAATTAAACCGATAACAACATACGTATTCTTTATTTCATTTCCATTTAGCTGATGAAAAAATTAATGAGAAAAGACATCATGTACAACTGTAAATGATTTCTTAATTCTTTATTGCGTATCATCTTTTCTACTACATAACATCATTGCAAAATAAGAACGTGAGATTAACGGTAAAGTATACATACTTTCCTTCTATGTTTATTATACTTGTCAAACACAGAACCACTGCATCACAGTTGAGGTTATATGGGCTTTTATTGTCACTTAATTACGATGTTCAAATTACCTCTCTGGTATTTTTGTGTCAAAGCAAAGTGAATCATAAGTGTGCTATGTACCATATTTAAAGTATTTAATGCATCTCGGGTTAATACTGTTCACGAAAGGTTATTTTCATTTTGGGAATAAAACTATTTATCGAAATATAAATTTTGCTTTTGAATTCAGATTTTCTTTTTTATGAACAAGCAACTTAAAAAATGATTTTGTGAGCCTTAAAGTTATTGGAAATGAAGAAAAATCATGAAAATGTCAATACACGTACCCCAATAATGCACTAGATGTGTTTGACGACTCACATTGTATCTATCCGACTCACAGACAGACTATGTATGTGGTTAAATCTGAATTTATCAGGCTTGATAGACTGAGTGGATTAGCCCCTGCACGAACCTTCCTTATAAATAAATACGACCGTAGCTTTGTATCTTAATGGCAGATTGGACAACGGCGTGCCGATATGGGGTTGTTATATCGGTTTACTTTTATTCATTACATGATAAATATCGTTCTTTGTTTGGGTATATATCAAGTGAATGGTCTAGGCTGTGTTCAGTCACATAAAACACCTATTACCAATACCAACATTTACAATAGATTTGAGCGTTAAAAGTTATTTTCCTTTTTATATAAAGTCTCACATTCGAACAAAACAAAGTTTGCGGTCGTATTCTGGAAAGCATGCAAACCACGTGATGATCAAAGAGGTCACCGAACAACCGATGTCTAAGATGAACTACCAAATGTATTCCGTTTAGAAAATACATCAGAATTAAAGCTGAACTAATCTTTAAGTCAAGTAATTTACATTAAAATGATAAATGAAACTTAAAATACAAAGTGTCAGAGTTTTGAAAGCATAGTATTACGGAGAAGATCAGCATGGATTGATTTATAATTTCTAATTGGTCAATATTTGGCTCAAGTATTGACCAACAAGCAGTCATAATTATTGAGATCACTTCTAACAATAGCTCAACCATACAATTTATAGCTATATATCGCCAACGTTAGATGACGCGACGTTCTTTAGTTGCTAAACAAAGCTATCTAGACGTCTAAACATTATCAATGAAATTTAAATAACTGTGTATCCCGGTAGAGTTAGGGTTATGTTTTCCTATTCTATCACTTCAGTAGAAACAACCTGTCAAATCCGTCTAACAAACGACGCTGCCATCGCAGAAAAAACTTTCAAGGGGTTTTATCTGCCAATTGCACGCTGTTTTGATTTAAACTTAAACTCAAGGTGCAAACGTGGGTCAATATTGATAGATTAGAACTGATTAAGTATCGATTTAAAACGATTTCTATCGATCTTATTGGACTTAGTCGGAAAAGGTATTTAAGTAAGCATTGTTACAGCGATTAGTGCACCTATCCATGTTCCAGAGTTCTCCCACCACTATATAGACAACATTACATGATCTTATTTATTTGCAGTTACTGCGGGTACATGTACTATATGTAAATTGTAAGTTATTATGTGTGTAATGGGCCAAAGGCCTTTTCACTGAATAATCATTGTATTGTTTATAGATAATTCTTTCGACGCAACCGGCTGCTTTTCCACATCGAAACATTCATAAGAGAATCCAGAAAAACATATCATACAGCAATATTCAATTAAACTAGAAAAATAGTATTTGATAAGTTTGATTTGGAATTTAACTTTTACCATAATAGATGTTTGCATGGAACTCTGACCTGTTTTCATAAACTCATTACAAAGCACTAGCAGCTGACAATCTAATAAAATAATTTCACAAAGAGAACCTTTACTCATAGCAAGCGGTTTCTTTCGTTTATCACAGCTCAATTCTTGTTGAACATTTACACAGGTTTTCCGGGAAGTTAACTCTCTACCCCCTGCATACGACATTTTTTACTTAAAACAGACGACTTTAGAAAAGCTTTGTTAACATGTAAAAAATGCTTTCAGTTCTGCTGTTGTGATATTTGAGTACATTGAAAAAGTATTGTGACAAAAGGAGAAATTGCTTGTCACAAGCAATTTCCCCTTTTGCCACAATGCTTATGCAATTCGTCTGATGCAAGACACAGAAATGTGGCGTTAGGTGGTAATGTTTAGATTTTCAATGCAAAATACAGCGGTCACAGTTGTAGCCAATTCATTAATCCATTTAAAAGGTTTGTTTATGTTAATATGTCCCTAGATTTAGAAAACCCGGGGTTTAAGATACCGATAAGAGTTTCAACTACTAACATAACAGAATGGCATTTGGACAAACTTGTCTCATCTTTTTTTATATGGGTTTTACATTTACATCAACATTATTTCAGTTATGTAGCGATGCCCGACTCATAATGATAGAGGAAGACCCAATACTTAACTGCCCATAAGGGCTGGTCAAGGCGGGTAGAACCATCGGCATTCCGTAAGTCAGTCGGGAGACTGCCTCTCATGAAAATCCATATCCCTCTCAGGAATTGAACCCACGCGGAGATGGGCCATGTGATTTCAAGTTCTGTACTCTAACCACTAGGCCACGGAGGCCCCCTCATTTTTTATAAAGCTTTCGGTACATTTTTTTGATTTTTTTATAAATAAAGGAAAAGCAAAAGAGAATATACTTAACGAGTAAATTATCGTCATGACACATTTTTTTACTAATGCCTGTTCACAAACTTCTTTTTTGTCGACCTCCTCTCTATATTCTATTAGTTCAACTTTCGGTTTTCATGTCGGCTTGTGCGATTCATTTATGATTGTTATCGTAAACATTTTGTTTAAACAATGATGTAGCATATTTGGAAAAGCCGTTTTGAAACATAAGAGAGGTTTCTGTGAGTTATACCTTTCGAAGTCCCATCAGGATTTTAACTGTTTTGCACAAATCTTGGACCTTTTATGCTGGAGTACAAGAGGTATTGATATAGTAGAAAATTAGCTTGATCATATATGTTTACTTATTTCATGATGATTTACTTTGTTATGAATTCATGCTTGAACGTGTTATGGAAAATAAAAGAAGCCTTGCAGTTTCACCCAAAGTAAGAAATTCGTAATCTAGGGGAATAAACCTCGTATCTGGACATCTAGCGCAGTTACAAATAAAACTCATTCATAATTGACAGAAAAGACCTTGACAGGAATCTACTAATCCCATCTGAGTCTCATATTGGGCATTGCTTTATGTAGATGTAAATTCTAGCAGGTGTTTTTATTGTAATGGTGATATTTAGGTTTACGAAGTGGTTGTTTGTCTACAAAATGACACTTTTCCGAAACACAATTTATCAAACATGCTGTTATATACAGATACCAACTTAGAAACGGCCGCAACTCAGAAAAATGAGCCATTTACATTTTAGATAACGAACACCATAAGTGTTTGCAACACGTTTTTTAGCTTATTTTATTATATAATACATTTTATGATGTGAAATGAGCTATATTTCTTTTGAAAACAGATAAAAATAACTGTTTCAGTTTTAAAGTGTAAAATACTAAACATATAATTTTGCTCCGAGGTATCTTGTACGAAACACATGGTTGATCGGGTTCGATTCATTAGGTTGTACAAAAGCAATATCGACACTTCAATCAAAGATTTATTACCTAATTATTATCAAATGTGTTGATATACTAGTTTTCTCTCAAAGATAATATTTCATTGGAATGAAACACATGATGTTTAGTTCCTTTAAAAGCAAGCTTTGCGTTCACAAAATGATAATTCAGATAGTCTCTACACATAAGTATATTCTTATGCTTTTACAAATAATGAGTTTTAAGATGATTTTCTCAACCAATTAAGGGTGTTTCCTTTAACAACCCAGGCCGTAATCTCGAGGAATGGATACATTGAAATGAATTACCAACTAGAAGACCCCTAAAAAGGAACAAAGTTTGCGTCGACAGTGCTTCCGGTATATTGCGATGCTAGCAACATCATGGATGGGTTGGAAACACCTTTCTTATGGCATAATACCCGCAATCCGCCATTTTTAGTCTTATTTTTTCGGCGGATCATTTCGACAGTTCTCGGTAAACATGGGTTGGTGTCGGAACTATTCACTTAAAGCGAATAGTTCCGGCACCAACCCATGTATACCGACAACGACCGAAGCAATCCGACGAAAGAATACGTTTCAAAATGGCGGATCATGAGTATTCTACATTCCCGGCTGACTCGTCTTCATCGGCTTGCTTGATCGGCTTGATCAAAACGAGTCAGCCGGGAAAGCGTATAGATAGACGGAAATCATAATATAAACCCAATTTTATTCCATGTAATATTCATATGCGGTCTTTAGGCGCAAGTATAAGACATCTTGAAAACTATCAAAAATGAAAAGCTTATATTTGTTTTTCAAACTAAATCAGTAGATAGTTAGGCAAAAGAAGAAATTGGTCGCAAAACCCAATATCCTTTTTAATCACAAGTTATCGTGATTCTGTTGCACGTGCTCACATTTAGATTTATTAAGTTTTGAGAGAATTGTTAATCATTTGAAGTACAATAGATAGATATGAAAATTAAAAAAATAAAAAAACTTTAGTTACCTTTTCGCACTCTTGTAAGATGATAAACGGAATCAGAACAAAATCCAAACAATTGTCAAAAAATCAAACGCCCATGAATCAGTTAAAATCCTTTTTTTTACAAATCATTCAAACCTCGACCAAACTGAGAATCATCAGAATACAACATAATCCATACTCCTTAATAGAACGCGTATACATCTATATAACTTCACAAAGGCAGTTCAAACCCCATTCATAATTAACCCTTATAGTGCTTGAACCAATTTCATGCTGATGCAAACAGGGTAGATCCAGGCCAGCCGCCAAGTAAATTGGCGGCTGGCCTGTGATCTTACCTGTTTGCTACTCTGAGTATATTCCCTCATAAAAATCAAACAAATATCTAAGGTTTAGGAAAGAAGATTACACAAATATCTTTTATTAGAAAATTACCTAGCATTCCAAGGGTAAAACTCTCCGTCCTCCCTATTTCCTGATGAATGGTTAGTAGTTAATGATCGACTACTCGTAAACTTGCGAGCATTATCTATCACCCTTATTTGCATACTGTTGCTCATTATCATTATAATTTTGAATGAACAGAAACTTGTTTTGAATAACTTTTACCGTGATGCATTAAAAACAATATTATTTTATATAACAACGAACAATAAAGACCGTATTTGTTAATTTTCTTATCGACACATATGCATTGAAGTATTAACCACAAAGAAAAGAAAGAAATGTATTTTACATACCAGTCATACGAACTGCACCTATCCAATCCCCAATTTGTCATCAAATGACAAGCTTTCAAACCACGACTCTGTTAAAACTAATTTAACCGCGCCATTTAAAAATGAACACAGCCAGTTCTCTTTATTAGATTTTGGAATGGGATCGCTTGAAATTCTCCGATTTGTGTCTGCCTTACATTCTTTAAATGCAGTAATAAAATTAAATGCTAAATGCATTAGTTGAGAAAAAACACGCAAAATGCTGACAATAAAGGGTCAATATTCGGCTTTCCTGATAGAATATATCATCAAACGAAATATTAGGTTATCTTTCGAACCGCATATATTTCCATCTCCACGAGTTAGATACGCAAGTCAGTTAGTAATCCATCTTGATTTATAGTGGACAAGAGCTTTTGAGCCCCCAGCATGGCACCTAGTCTTTTTAACACTGAACAAGGCGCGTAAAACGTTATACGTTTGTTCACAGGAGAATTTTTATGTTCAAAGCTTTTCATATGTAGAACCAGATGTTTTTGCTGAAGTCATACACGACACAATCAAGTACCACGGTCGATAGGCAACCTGATCTTGTAGTGAATGAAGGAGAAGAAGACGGAAAAATCGCCATGATCATTTCCAAACTCTCGAAACGTTGATTATCAAAAATCTTGCGAGATTTTATAAACGTTTTTTTCACATGCCGCGTCAGATTTACAATAGAGCAGGTCTATCGAAACACCTGAGGGGGATAGGTGGACAATTACGTTCTCGTCCAACTATTTCAGAAATCTTCCCTAACTATCTACGATGTTATCAAGTCACGGGCCTGGCTCTTCTATCCTATCGGATGTGCCCCCTACCCTGTCCTAACATGGACAGGGGGAGGGGCTTGTTTTTTCTTCGATTAAAGAGTCATTGTAAGTAACGAAAATTACAAACAGATATCATAGATATCAAGAATAATAGTATTTGACATGATTAAAAAGTTATTGTTTACAACTAAATGCACTGAAACGAAAAAGGAGGAATTGCTCATGCTGAGCAATTCCTCCTTTTCGGTTTCAATGCATTTAGAACTAGAGATAAGATTGACGATGCACATATCCATATGACTTTATTGTTTTTCTTTTTCAAAGTACATGTATGTTTTACTTCCCCATAATCACGAATAAGAATCTTTATGTCAGCAAGTAATCAAGAGGTAAACTTTTTTCATATATATGTTTTTTGTTTTCATTTTTAACTTTATTTTTTGTTATTTTGAAACCTTTCTGATACAAGACAACGGCAACAACTTATCCTAAATAGCATAGTAGTAATATGATGTCAAAATCAAAAGGAAACGCGTGCCTATTGAGATACAGTTATACGACGCACTTTTTCAAATGTTTATCATTTCAAACACATTTCTTCACCAAATCGTCAACCGGTGGTAAGCGTCAGATCTTTTCATACGTAGAACAATGCCTTCTCGAAACAATGTATCAGTTTTTTTGTTAGGTTTCGGAAGTCCTTTGTCTTAGTAACATTTTGTTGTTTTGTTCCCACACTATAGTTATGTTACAACTGATCTCTGATAAAGTTTCAGTATATTGGTTAACCATGTGTATTTGTGATGTTTTGAAATGACATGCTTTAAAGTAGATGTTCTCATAGAACGATATTGTTGGTACATGACATGAACGAATGAGTAGATACGGTTATATGTTTGTATGTTTGTTATTTCGTTCGTCTGTTCGTACACTTTATCCCTGCTTTTCTCTTTCTCTCCTCTATCTATCTGTATTTCTCTATCCATCTACTTCGACACCCTCCGAGTCTATCTCTCTATATTTCGTCCCCTTTCTCCCTATCTCTATCACACAACATATCTAACTTCAATTATATTTCGCTCTATCTCTCTTACACTCACTCAGTCTTTTTCTTACACTGCATTTTCTTTCAGTTTTTCCCACAATGTCATCCATTTCCATCTTCTTTCATCGTCCCTATCCTTCTGTTCTCACTTAATTTCTAATTATATGCCTTATTTAGTTCGTCTATTTACGTTTGGCGATTTTATAAACATCGTGTTTAAGCCCGTATGCTTAATCACGTCTGATCTAATATATAAGCGTAACGTAAATTACGAGCGGATATCATAAACAACAAGTACACTAGTAATTAACATGATTAATTTAAAATAAAACGATTATTTATTATTTTCGTTCGGAGGCAAGGCATACAAAGGGGTGTTTTTGTCGTCCCCCCAGCCCATAGACTTAGATGTAAGCTTTGTGTGGGTCCAAATCACGATGGTTATTTTCTTGTTTGGAACTTCAGGAGAGGTAGTTTCCTGGTAGCTATCCGTCGATGGTTCTATATGTCTTAAGTAAGGGGTCTTTCCCATTTCAACCCGGGCCAAATAATCATTATAAACAAACGCAATCATTATTAAGTAAAAACCACTGACCGATGACCAACCATTGCTTTAGCGCTAAGGTATAGCGTCTGTCGTCTGTGCAAAAGGTTGCTGGTTCGAAGACCGGGCGCGAGACAATACCATAAACAAATGACTTTAGTACCAATGCCTTCCCCTTATTTAAGCCTTTGAAATGTGGATACATTTGTGCCAAAAAAAAGCCAGTTTGAGTTCCAGGGAATTAAAAGAAAGAACCTGACTAACAGGGCTATCCCACCACGGATATTAAACTATAAAATCTTTACAATTCATTTATTGTTGAAAACAGTGTTAACGTCTCATGTAAAACAAACAAAGACAGAGGTAGCAAACAGGTCAACCATAACTTGCCATCTCTTCGCGTATTGACGATTGTTACTGCTAACAATGGGACTAGTGTGACAACGTGAACATTCGATCCTTTCCAAAACTTTGTCAAAACTCATGTGGGATGCAACCAGGACATAACAATATGGTTAGAAATATTGTAATAGAAACTCATCACTTAAAGGCCCATTAAAGGAGATGAATGCTATATCAAACTATATTATTTGGTAAACTTTTGGACAGATTAAAATACTTTTCACCAGAAAACACCATCAGAACAACTTAAATGTGAAAGTTAACCAGAAATAGCCCAGATAAGCAAGTTTTATAATTCAGATTTCCTGATTCTGCACCTCTGGCCTTGACAGTTGATACACACATTTTTGAACCAACCAATCAGATTTCGTTATCTTGAATATGTAACAAACATGTTGTTGATAAACATGATTGAATTGGAGACAACTATATTTCAAGCACAAAATAACTTATTTTAAATGAGTTTATTCAATAGGGTCTCAATGTATTCCTATACTAATTTTCATGACTCTTATGAACATAATAAAAGAACTCCATATATTTTTTCAGTAATTTATTTGTAATCCTCTCCTTTGATGTGCCTTTAAAACACGACATTTCCTCCTTTCTCACGTACAGTTATGTAGAAATGCCGTTTATGCAATCCAACGCTGAAAAGGGAGATATCCTTTTCTTTAGTAAAAAACACATCGCAAAGGAAAAAATGTTAACTATACACTACACGGCAACATGTTTGTTGGCTAAGGTTAACTACCGTTTTCAACAGAATGTGGGTTCTACTCACATCGCATCGCCAGAAGCATAAACCCTTTACCAAACGCCAAAATCATCGACTGTCCCAAATTGAAAGAGTTTACAGACGACATTTCAAAATGTGATGAAATTGGAAAGCAAACTTCTGATAGGGTGGAAAACATTGTGGGAAAAGGAGAACTTGCTCGTTCAGAGTCGTCTGCAACAATCAGGTCAAATGACGTTATTGTTTGGTAATGGTGTAAACGATATAGCGAAGGGCAATCTGAACACATCGGGTTTATCAAATGAAAACACCTCTGAAATAATAGGGATGACGCCATATTGGTTCCCAGCGGAATGACGTCACTTCACTTTCGTGTTTAAAAATAGATCTTAAATGTGAAATCTAAAAAGTCGTTAAACTTGATTGAGGAAACAGCTCTACATGTCACAACCACAATTGTGCCATTTGGTATGAGTTACTGATAAAAAGATTATTAAAAAGGATGTCCAACCCTTCCATACACATTGAACTACTTAACTTGCACGCTTAGGAAATGTGTTAATTGCCGGATGCCGATTTACCCGAAAAATTGTAACACTACACTTATATCCGAGGTGTATTTCACAGCTCACGGAAATACCCGAGTAGTTCCGATTGAGCGAAGGGTTGAAGGGTCAAGCCCACCAGGCCCGGGGGTATTCGACTCCCGAGATTTCTATCTCCCCCAAATAACCAGGTGATATGGAGCGTATAAATTTCATAATTGAATAGACCCCGTGTTCCCATACTATTGTTACTGTTACAAAAGCTGGGGTAACTGACCGAGAAATGAAATGTTTATGACCCAGGTTTATTGGCCATTTCGCTATAAATTGGGTGTTTTATGTTGATATTAATTCCTGTAATGTATACATATATACCCGTTTAAAACATTTAGATGACTCGGATTTTCCCGTCTCTAGCTATCTAACCAAACGACACATTTATTTATAGATACTCCAGAATTTCTTGTTTTGAAGATTCCAAGGCCATTCATAAACGTCCGTTTACCTTCAGTCAATGCCCAATCCCTTGAAAAATACAAATTGCACCGCTATCAGTATAAGACCAAGCATCAAACACAAATTTAGAGCTCTAAACCCTTAGAAAGCTGGGTAATTTTATAAAGATATATGTTTGTGTTGTGTGCTTCCCAAAACCTTAAATATTTGCTTAATGTTGACGAGGAAAGATAATCAAAGTAAAAAACAGGTAAGATCCAAGCCAGCCGCAAAGTAATTTGGTGGCTGGCCTGCGACATATGTAGGAATGTTTTATGTGTTTATGGAGATAGGAAAACAAGAGCTTCATTGCATATTGAATCAAACGGCTTTTCGGTTTGTGAAAAGTCGTTTACTTTCATACATCAATATAACCAACCATGCCATTCGTATCTGATTATAAGAGACTCTTTTTCACAATTATACTTATGCATTGCATATTATCGCGATTAAAGGTATAGTTTCACTTTACTAAAAACGAATCAAAACTTCTCTCAACTTATACGCGTTCTATTACACTTTGTTAAACGTACTATTCTCTTCTTGATTATTTCATCCTTTTTGTATATGTTCATACCCGTGTGCTTTTAATTACGAAAGGTAAAGTAGTTTTGACGACTTCATAGCATAGTCGCAAACAATACACATTACATCCAGAAAATATCAAATTGTCTTAAACGTTAACTACCTTTCAACGGGTAGTATTAAACTTTTAACCCTTAAATGAGAGAGAGACTTGGCAGACATAGACAAAACACAACATTCAAAGTATTTGTATATTTTTAACTAAAACCCATCTGTCAGGCACCTATAGAGGCTGGTATTCGAGTGTTTGGTTGAAGGCATGTCGAATGAAACAGCATTTAAAAGGCCAATGTTACCTGGGTATCATTTACAATTAAATGGACATTTTCAATATTTTTGCAAAGGACCACATACGATTAAAGGTGTATAGTATTCAAGACCAGGCCGATGTCCTCGAAAAGAAAACGGCTTTTTACTTAAATCTAAACCACTATGTATATTTAAATGCGTTTATCATACTCAGCTCCGTAAGATAAATGAGACGTGCTCTTGGTGGTCTTTTAGCATTTAGCATTTATATCGTCACTCGATCCAGCGTTTAGGTTGACTCAAAATCATAAACTCAAGTTTGAGCAAAAACGTTAACTGTATGTGATTCTCTAGATCACCACTTGACTTTGATGCTTATACTCAAAGATTAACAAGAATTTTGAATTTAATCAAGATGTCATCCTTACATATGTTTCGAGAACACATCCCCTGGTCTAAGTTACGATGAATTTTATAACGTGTACTGTAGCTATGTATAAGGACAGTTGGAGGTTAAGGCTTTATTTTGTCGTTTAATTGAACGGAATACCTCGCGTGTCACCCTGTTTACTTTCCATTATCTTCCTCCAATTTCAAATTATTCGCCACATTCAGTAGGATTACCACCCATTGGTCTCATCATTCGAAAGGTCAACCTGGACATACAGATACAGACCAATGGTTTCAGTTAACCGTGACATATTCCTTCATATCGATGACTTTGACTGGCCAAAGTTTGAAAAAAAGAAAGAAAAAAGACAAAAGCCCAAGAATTATCATTATCATAGTAATAAATAACAATTGTGGTATAATAAAGTAACGGTTGTAACAAATATATAAGAATAATGCATTTTGACCGTGCAGAACATTTCCAACGTGATTCGACACTATGTGTCCACATCACCGAACCGGTAAATATAGGAAAGCAGTTTTGATTTGGGCAAATTGTATAGAAATGATGAAAGTTCAGTTACATTGGCTGTTGCTTCGTATTCGTTTTTTACTTGATATATTGTTGAAAACGTAATAAACCACAAACAAAACGGTTTGTTTGTTTGATCTTATTATTCCGCATAAATGACAAGTTTATGAAATATAAAGTGAAAAACAATAAGAATTACAAAAAGAACAAGAAAAATAGACACGGGACAAATACGAATTGTAAAAAGAGATTACTTTTCGTGGATCGACAGTATCTGGCCGTTACCTAGCACGGACAGATGTTTATTCTTATAGCGAATGGCTTGCTACAACAATTAAAGAACACATTTCGTGTATATCATTTAAAGTATTTGTTTTAAATTTCCTGATGTCATAATGTCAATAAGACATTTACTTCAGACGATTGTTTTAACACATTATGCTTATTCGTAAACGGACACAACTACATTCCTACTACAGTGAACCCTCGTTTATCCGAACACGTCCGTTCCCAACAAAATGTCCGGTTTACCGAATAATCCGGACTAATGAAGCAGAGCATGTTCAAATTGTCGTCCGTCCCAAATTGAAAGAGTTTGCAGAAGACATATCAAAACGTGATGAAATTCAAAGATAATCTTCTGATATGGCAGAAAACATTGTGGGTAAAGGAGAAATTGCTCGTCACGAGCAATTTCTCCTTTACCCACAATGTTTTCAAAAGTCGTCTGCAATAAACTGGTCCAATAATTCCGTTCCCTTTCAATTTTGTTCGGATTGCGAGACATCCGGATAATCGGTGTCCGGATAAACGAGGGTTCACTGTATTGCTAAAATCATGAAACAAACAATGTTTGTTAACTAACCCGTTTAGTAGAGGAACTGCATTCATGCTTATGCAAACAGGCTGGATCCAGGCCAGCCGCTGGCCTGTGATGTAACCTGTTTGCATGAGCATGAAGTCGGGTTCCACCACTATTAGTGTTAAATATCTATTTTCCACGAGCGTGATGAAACTAATTGGCCTAATACCGTAGTCTATTGATCATGTTTAACGTAATCTAAAAGGATTACTTTCTGCGCGTTATGAAACAATAAATGTGTTAATCCATGTAATTGGGGCTTAGTGAATCTTAGATGATTAGTGGAGAAAGAAGCAATTAAAGGGTACTGAACATTTATATATCCGTTCATTTTACAGCGATTTATTTCAAACATCTTTCTTGTTTATGATACCGTGGGAAACTCTAAACTATGTAAATGGCAGCTTTTTGGGGAAGTTCTGCGTCTCTGTGCATATTACAAAACGCTATATGATGGATTAGCACAGTGACTACAATATCATTAACAGTATCAATATTCCTCTTGCCCCGTAAGTAACGCTTTGTAACGGCGTTACATGTATCATTTGGCAGGGAAATCGCAGTCGAAGAACGACATTTTTGGACATGGTTGGCCGTTGACTGCGTTTTCTCTGCTGAGTGTTAGACGTAACGCCGTAATAAAGCACGGGTTAAAATATACCACCAGGGGCCCGTTTTACTAAACAACTTACGCTTAAGATTTGCGTAAGTCTAAAACAACAAGTCCTTTTATTTCAATATTTGGCAAAGCAATATTGCAAAGTAACACATCATTGGAATCGTCTCTCCGAGACGCTTCCAATGACGTGTCACATTGCAATATTGTACTTTCATTGAAGATATTATCCATGTTAATCAATTATGACTTACGCAAATATTTTTCGTAAGTTGTTTAGTAAAACGGGCCCCAGAACCGTAAATACCTAGACGCAGCCATCATGGTCTGACATAAGATCGTAGACATTGGTCGCATGATTCTTTTGCCTGCACAAAGTCATTCGTATATACTCGGCAATCCCCGGCACAAGCCGGTAGATATACCACGCAGATAATTCATAGGTATCCTGGCGACATTCGGCTGTTTTCCGCCAAATAACACACTTGATTAAAACATACACAAAAGTACCAAATACGTATGTATTTATGTAAATACACACACACTGTTAAATATTACAATTGATTGTTGTTGTTTTTAACTAATTCCATTAAAGATTATCATATCAACACATCTGGGGTTTTTTTTCATATTTTCTCAGTGGTATCTACTCGGCAATCTCCGCTATGTAGATACGAATGCAAACAGACATGCGATTCGTCGCCACCATGTTGCCGGACTTCTTTCAAAATGGCTACACATTACCTCCGAGGTTAATTTAAGAAAAGGCCAAAGTGTTCCGAATGACATGCTCTGTTTCGTACACACGTGACTAAATGCCCGTATGCGATGAAGGGAAAATCCCGCTTGTTAACATGACTACCGCAGAGGGCGTGAATAATTTTATCAGCAACACCGAAACTTTAAAAGGTTCAATAATCCGTTATTCAAACTGGGAGATAACATTATACGATCGGGAACTTTGGGAAAACGTGACGGTTATGAATCTACGTAAACTGGGACTCAGTATCTACTTTACACTTTATCCCATTACCAAACTATAACGACATCTGACTTGATTGTTGCAGGCGCCTAAAGAAAAAAATGTGGGAAAAGGAGAAATTGCTCTTAACGAGCAATGTCTCCTTTTCCCACAATGTTTTCTGTCGTACCTAATAATTATTTTTCAATTTCATCGCATTTTGAAATATCGCCTGCAAACTATTTCAATTTGGGACAGTCGAAAGTTTGCCGTTTTGAAAAGGGCTAAACAGGGTGATATTCAACAAATATTCATACTCTACGAGATTTTATTTCATTACCCATTATAGTTTTATTTTGATTGTAAAACGTTAGGATGTTGTTAGTATTGTCCATGACGTTCATGGTAGGGCTAATCTTGGATGATATTTACAGAACGCTTAACAATGTCTGTCTTTAAGAAAGGCGGCAAATAATGGACACGATGAAAAAACACTTCAAGATCCTACAGTGCATCGCTGTATCTCACAGTACTTGAGTAGAATGGATCTATAAAGAGGTCATGGTGCACTTTACAAATAATTTAAAAGGTCTTTGAAATATATAAAGTAGGGAGCACTGTGGTCTAATGGTTAGAGTACAGAACTTGAAATCGCATGGCCACTCTCCGTGTGGGTTCAACCCTCTGTGACATTTGTATTTTGATTTTTATGACTGGTAGTCTCCCGATTGACTTACGGAATGCGTGTGGTTCTACCCAGGTTGACCAGCCCTTATGTTTTAAAACCTGTTTTGTTTCAAAGGCCTCTATTTGTACGTTCATTCTTTTTTCTGTAAAACAAGGACCTCTAACCGTTATAGTGCTCGAACCGAGTACACGCTTATGCAAACATGTTAGGTCTAGGTCAGCCGCCAAGTAAATTGGAGGCTGGCCTGTGATCTAATCTGTTTATTACTATGCGTACGTTTTCTCAAAATGAGCAGATATTTTAGGTTTGGGAAAGCAAATGACAAAAATCTATCTTAAGAAAATTACCAAGAATCCTTAAGGGTTAAACCATCGTCCGGATGGACGTATGACTTATTAAGGGAATACCATACAGGTACTAACGTTGGTGTGGAAGCAGGATTGATTATGTATGGACATTGCACACTAACACAGATACCATAACATCGAACGGGGATTTTTAACATATCATTGTAAATCATTGATTTCACTTAACTTCTGGAAAAGCATCGGCTCGGCAAATATTCTTTCCAAAGTTGGATAAAGTCAAAGCGAAATGTTTAATTCGTCTTCAACCACTGATAAATAGAGTTAATAAGGGAAACCACTCAACAATTTGGAAAGAGTAGTTTGTAGTTTTGCTAAAGAAACATCATGATGACGGATTCAAACACTGACCGTGACGATATTATTGAGGAATAGTTGCAAAAAGTGTAAAACATCAATCTATCTAACCAACCTACCTGCAGTGAAGTATTGAAAGAGATTCGTTACTAATACTGCTATGATCATTTCTAAACCAAGGTACACTGCATATGATGTTATGCAGTTGATAGGGACACTATAAGCATTTTGCCTTCCTCCCAATCCTTTTTGTGTTTATTACAAATAAAATATGTTTTACACTGAAACCAAGTCTATAGTGATACTTAAAGAAGAGTAAGCCGTATCTACCGCGATAAATATATAACAATCCGAATCAAATGGTAACACTTACGTATATCATAGCAGTCCACTATCCACCAGGGCTTCCCAAATAACTTCTAAAACTTTAGATTGAAAAAATACATCACAGGCGGTTAACCTCACCTGGGTGTTGAATTTGTAATTTAAATCAATTTGTAAGACGAGCTATCGCCACTATAGTAATGCGGGGTGACAGGCGGGTATGGATGTTTAAGTGGCTGTGAAAAGAAAGCCCAGTCTAGTTCACTACACCAATACAATAGAGATGATGCTCTCGACCGCGGGGGACCATGCAACGGAAGTTGGTGATGCGTGCGCAACCCTTCGTTAACATCTTCAAATGTCATTACAAACAGCGTGGTATTTTCTTTCTTGTTTTTGGTTTAACACAGTTTTTTCATTAATATTTCAGTTATTCTACAGGTACATTTCTTACCTATTTGCCCCAAATGGGAATTCGTAATTATTCCAAATAAGAAGCAAGCACAAACGATAGAGTTAAATTAAAAAAAAAACATTATTTCTTAGTGGTGAGGATAAAAATCAACACGACAACACAACTTGGTAGTAATGCAATGATCTGATTGTTGGAAGTGCTACAGACCTGATACGACCTCGACCCCTATTGCAACGTATACGAATGCTTTACTTACAAAGTTTTTTATCATCACAATTTACAACCAAATCCTGGTTTTTCGAAGTCAGTAACAACTCAGGCCTCTTTCGAATAAGGCATGATTTTGAATAATCCAAAATCAGGACATTTACATTTACAACCACTCAAACAAACAAGTAATACAACTAACGATCAAATAAAAAAGGAGAAGCAATGAAAGCTTCATATGATCGCGAAGACCTTGTAATGTATCATTATCATAAAACGGAATGAATGCGAAAAATTTAATGAAAACCTAAACATTAAGGTAATTGTACACACGATAAAAGACGCTGTATTCCTCATTTGAATTTATTGCCGTTTAACAACATGTAATTCAAATTTAAATGTATGTACCCCTCATCACATTAGCATGTTTAAATTGTATATCCAGGTGTGTAGTTTATAGACAGTTTTTAATTGAAATGAAATCGTATTTCAGAAGAGAATCACTTTACAATGGAACAATTGAATTCTTAGGATTACTGTAAATTCTTCGTCAATTGTATATATAGTAAACAGATATACAACAATATATTTTGACAAAGGTAACGATTCTTTTATGCGAAACATCATTTTTCTGGACAACTATTAAACAGTAAAGTGCATGAGAAAAACATATAGTCACCTCATTAGCCCGTCTTTATCATAAATAAATATAGACTACGATATAGAAATAATGTTTATATATCTTTTACAATACAGACGTTCGTAAGTTCTTTGCACGCATCATTATCAAGAATGTTCGGTGAATCCTTCATAACAAACGCAATGTCGAGTCTATTTAAGATATAACACTACAGTACTTTGTATGCTTGTTGAACAATGCATTGGTAACGGAAATGTATGCTTCTCTTATATCAACCTTCGTAAATGTAAAAGTTTGTTCACGAATTCCTGAGAGGGGTTAAAGCGACTAGACAAGTGAAAACAACAGAAGGTTTGGGAAAGACTACTGTTTGTTGAGTACAAAAGTGAGTGCAGTTCTTTATGTATTACCACTAAACTATTTTGCGTAGATGGAATTATTTCATTTTTTTTCTTTGACTGTACGTTGAGCCGTCCAGCTAAAGGAAACACTATCATTGATCGATATACTGTTTATCGTAACAAAAATATACTTTGTTGAAATTGGCATAATCCTATCCACAAAGTTAGCCCAATTACACTGGTAATTTACGTGTTGTCGGTATAGTTATGCTGTAATTGGAAGCACGTGCAGGATACTTTATAATATTCAGTGATTGTAATTAATTTCAAATCTTTCACAGAGATGGTCTGACGAAAGAGGATAAGATTACTAAGCACGAACATTTCCTCATGCTGCAACCATTGGTACCGTATGCGTACGGCGACTAGAGAGTAACTGCTGCATAAAAGGTAAGATGCAGACACGAAGGAAGAGGCAATTATTCAAATGGCTCGTTAACCCTTTACCAAACAGCACATTTTCGACTGTCTCAAGTTGAAAGAGTTTGCAGACGAAATTTCAAAATGTGATTAATTTAAAAAATAATCTTCTGATAGGGCAGAAAAACATTATTGGAAAAGGAGAAATTGCTCGTTACGAACAATTTCACCTTTCCTCAAAATGCTTTCCAAAGTCGTTTGCATCAAAGTGGTTAAATGCCGTTAATATTAGGTAATGGGTTAAGAACAACTGGTTTTAAACTGAACTAACCAAATAAAAGTTAACCATGAGAATGCTGGAAAACTTTCTTAAAATAGATTATTGTGTCGTCTGCTTTCCAGAACCTTAAATGTCTGCTTAAAATTGATGAGGAATGATACTCAGGGTAGTAAATAGGTTAAATCACAGGCCAGCAGCAAATTCATTTGGCGGCTTGCCTGGATCTAACTTGTTTGCATAAGCATGATGTCGGTTCCAGCACTATAAGGGTTAAATGTCTGCATGGATTCATGCAGAAATTTGCGCTGGTTTTATTAGTTACTATTTGTAGAATAGTGTTAGTGTCTCCTATCCTTAACTGATGTTGCATCGAAAAGCATTTTAAAATATTGTGACAACAGCATGGTTTATCGCATGATGGGGTGATTTTCTTTGTTTTGCAATGATTTAAATGTTACCATTCAAGTATCCATTTCAAATAAAACTATATCATCTGTTCTATGAATACTTCAAAACAGTAAACTAGCTAAATGGCCTTACCAACGGGAAGATAATTATCTAAATTGCGCGTTTAGAGGTTTTGTGGCTTATTTAACGTTATAAAACCCCCATAAAACAATGAGAAAACTTCTTTTGAAAATAAAATGTCCTTAATTTTGCTTTCCAAAACATTCATTTTGTTTCATTGGTACGTAGTACAAAAAAAAACTCCGTGAAGATTTCAAAAGTTGAACCGGCATTGAACTAAATTCCAATTTATACATGCGCTCTTGGGTCTTTTCGACGACATGAACTTCATTGAATACTAGAAATGAGTTCCGCTGATACAGAAAGATTCAATATTAAAGATGTCATTTGTTGAATATTTGTTTATAAAACATAAATAATAAGACGTTGGTGAAAATAAAAAAGATCCAACCTAAACATGCAAAGTGTGTGCCTTTTAATTCTTTGCAGTGTTGTTTATTTTGTTTATAAGTATCGATGGTACAGTTATTTCTTTTTTCTTTACTAAAGGAAAGTGGACTTGTACTACATCTAATGGCATGATACATGTGCCGTTAATCCAGAAGTCACCAGTAGGCGCTTTCTGAATGACTTGTGTCCTGTATTAAGATTGCCTCAAACAAAATAACTTTCAAAAAGTGTTGTGGAATAGTCGTTTAAAACAAAATGAATATAGTTAAAGAACAGAAACCAAAAAAAAAACAAGGTCAAACCGGTATTGATGTATTCCGACAAGGCTCCCATCATGCCGTTGTTGTATTTTCGTCGAAAACACGTGTCACCTCCACACATTTCCTTAATTGGTTCCCGACTAACGCGCTTTCGGTCAAATAATTCGGGGCTTTATTGAATTGTATAAGATTTACTAGACTTTTAGAAAGAAAGCTAATTTGCAAAGGAAGCGTTTTAGTTCAAGATAGCCCTTATTTTTTTTCTTCTTGTTCTTTTCCTATCTAAACAAAGGGTTATCCTATTTATAATATACACATTTGGTACTTCCTCAAAACGCCATACGTGCCGGAATATCCTGTAAGAACACACTATTCAAAGACATCGACTTTCTTTAAAAGCAAGACCCCCAACACAATATATAAATAAATGATCATTAACTAGTGGTTTTCGAAATGGGATTGGTCGTTTATTATGTAGTAGCCACATCTGTCAAAATGTGACGCCATACGTATGTTTAAACATTTGAATTGTTGGACAGAGGAAGAGTTTTGTACATAATGAGGAAAATAATTTCATAATTTCAATAATAAACCGCCGCTATGCATCCACACATCGGTTACATCTATGAGAATAGTGGTTCTGGGGTAGAGCGTCGGCCTCCGGACCACAGGGTTGTATGTTCAAATCTCGTAAGATGCGTGTTCCGCCTTATGACTTTACATTAATCCACATTCTCCACGAGAACTGGTTATGTATCCAGGAAGTAGAATCGATAGTGATTAATCTAAGTTGTAAGAACTTGGTTTACAATCGATGTGAAACAATTTAGTTTAAACTAAACTAAGCTACACCCAGATTCGACCTAGAGATTCATTGTCCAGTCATTAGACTCATTACGATATCGTCATTACGATGCCATGGAAGAAAGCAATTACACCAATGCCATTGTCAGTCGTCTCCAGAAAACAGTGAAACGTTAGAATTATTCGTCGGCCATACACGAGACCTCACCTATAAATCAGTCGTAGAGGTTCTTAATGCGACTACCGTTTCCATGGGAAAACGTTAATTAGCCGGTGGAATCCGTTTATTTTCACGTTACCATCTAACGCTTACTTTTGCGTCTTGCAGCAGACGACTAAGAAGGCATTATGACAAAAAGAGAAATCGCTTGTCACAAGTAATTTCTTCTTTTGCCACATTGTTTGTTTAATCTATTCGCATATCACAACATCAGAACTGAAAGGATTTTTACACGTTAACAAAGTTTTTCTAAAGTCGTCTGCTTCAAGTTAAAAAAAATGTCTTCTGCATGAGGACGTTACCATTTAGCACTTATATCTTTGTATATACATGTAACTAGTCTTTCAATACTTGCAAATGGTGTTTTCATGAGTGACATGAATGTTTTCATATCATGATATGAATTAGGTAAATGAACCATCGCGTCTGCGTTTTATATTCTTACTCGTTGACCGTTGTCTGCCATGACACCATTGTTATAAATCTTATCTATGAAGAGGAAAGGAATCAAACGTAGAATTTTTCCATCCACGGCTTAAATAAAAGTAACTGTTTACAGTATGTATAAAGGTAGGTAATCCATGCATACACAACAACACGATGTCATATCACAAAGGGAAATAACTGCGTCGGTCTTAGCACATTGATCGCTGTTCATATGTAATATGACAGCATGTTCACCGTATGTCCATTATCTTCGAAACTTATCTAAATTGGTTTTATGGAATTATATACGTTATCAATACATGAAATTTCACTGATATGCCTTTATTTCATTAACATGTTTACAGGAGTTATTTGATCAGTTTATTTTGTGGAAAATGAAATTAAACATAATTTCAATAGTTTTAATTGCACAAATACAGTACAATTGGCTGAAGAAATACGTATTTTCGATTATCAATTCACGATTCGAATATTCGATCATTCGTTCTTATCCCTTGATATTTACATGAGAACATGACTGTAAACAATGACCTCTCCATCGTAAATTCATGTTCCATTCTATCATAAATTTCGAGAGACCCATGGTAGTTTAGCACGACGTTGTAGTTTTCGAATTCCGTAGAAGTTGTCTTTTTGAACTAGACATTTTTCATTATCTTTACAAATAATACACACGCAAGGTCGATTTGTTTGTGGTGTTCAAACGACATTAAAACGTCATTTTCATTTCTAAACAGATGGTCATATGATATTTGTGGTGGCAGTGATCACTTCCTAAAAGGGAGATTACTGTGACGAGTTTGTGTTTATGGAGGAAATAAGGGATTCCCAACATTGAATTCAGTTATTGCTTGGTATTATAACACATATGCTGATGCGGAGCGGGATTTCCGATGTAACGTCATATACCTACCTATCTTAAATATTCACCCTTAAACTATCCTGGGAACAGTCTTACTAAACGACTTAAGACAAATACTTGCGTAAGTCAAAACTGACAAACATGGGTAATATCTTAATTGAAAGTACACTTTTGCAACGTGACATGTCATTGGAAGCGTCTCAGAGAGATGATTCAAATGATGTGTTGCTTTGCAATATTGCTTAGCCCAATATTGAAACTAGAGAACATTTTGTTATGAACTTAAACACATTTTTAGCATAAAATGTTTAGTAAAACGGTACCCCGCTGTACAAAAATGGATATCATGAAGGTATTCCACCCCTGATGGAAAATTGTATTTGTTTTATCAAAGAATAAATTGAAATCTAAATCATGAAAGCATTTATCGTTTCAAAGGCATTCAAAAAGCCACTTTCCGAATTTGTGATAACAACAGAATACAAAAAAATATCAATTATTAAATCCGTAGTAATTACCTCCCCTTGATTACTTTTTTCCCATTGAAATTAAAATTACATGAATGAAAGGTGACAAATGAAAATTTAAAATGAAAAACCGTACGACAGAAGATTTGATTTCATAATGGCATTTGTTCTTTTAAATCTTTAGCTTTGCTGTTCTGTCATTTTTCCATGAGGAGTGGCAGACCTTAAAAAAGAGAAGAATAATCTTGTCTAAAGCGTCAATGATAAAAGGAGATATAATCGTGATATGTTGACACTTAAAGCGTAAGCCATCTACCAAGGCCAAAATTTAAATTGTCCCAAATTGAATGAGTTTGCAGACGCTATTTCAAAATGTGATGTAATTGGAAAATAACCTTCTTCTTCTGAAGAAAACATTGTTGAAAAGGAGAAAATGCTCGTTATCCAACAATATGTTCAAGAGTCGTCCGCAACAAACTGGTCATATGTCGTCATTGTTTGGTAACGGGTTAATAGAATTGCCAGTCAGATCCTGTAGGAGCTTTTTTGAATGAATTGCGTCCTTTATTTAAATACCCTTAGACCAAATAACCTTTCACAGGCTGGTAAAAAGCGGTTGCTTAAGACAAGATTGGCTTTATTACTAGTAATTAATTTGCTTTTTAAGTGTAAATTCCATATGTGTGATAACATACTCGAATGATGTTTTATGCTTTATGTCATGCAATATAAGCTATATGTTTTTTTCGTGTATTTATTTTTGCTCTCATTTTGCGCCTCCAAATACAAGGGTGTTGAGTGATGGGTTAACCCTTAGAATGCTGGGTAATTTTCTAAAGATTAACATTTGTATCGTCTGCCTTCAAAAACCTTAATCATCTTCTTAATTTTGACGAGGAAAGATATTTAGAGTAGCAAACGGGTTAGGTCACAGGCCAGCCACCAATCTGTTTGGCGGCTGGCATGTGATCTTACCTGTTTGTATAAGCATGAAGTCGATTCCAGCACTAAAAGGGTGAAAATCGCTCATCGCCTTTCATAAAAGCCTCGTGAACTTGGGATCAGTACCTTTAACACAAAAAACTTCCTATTAATAAACTATCAATACATGTCAAGAATTAACAATGACCCCATAGAAAAGCAAACCGAGTTCAAATATTGTTAAGTAAACACTGGTAACCAGTATTTATTCTGATGAATTTATTTAATTTTTATTCCGCCATTGTGCAATATGTTGATTAATTTAAACAGACAGACCCGTATAACCCTTTATAATACCTTAACAGTTATGACTATGTACCCTATGGGCACTATGACATAGCCTCCTTTGATTCTACATAGCTCAGTTATAAACGACAATTAACGCTTGTAGTGCTGGAACCGAATTCATGCTTTTACAAACAGGTAAGATTCAGGGCAGCCGCCAAGTATAATGGCGACAGGCCTGTGATCTTAATTG